>PVKA01002700.1:0-48042 GCA_004027165.1 Ctenomys sociabilis | reverse complement strand
CTTTTCAAGTCATTTTATTGTAGGAACAGAAAAACACCCTGCCTCTATGTTTATTTCAATCTTTGGCTGCTGCTAGCCATTTTTCCTCACCCTTACATAAGAGTATCTGAAGTAAAATGAAGCGGTTTGATAAGAATTTATAGATTTTAGGGAAATGATTCTATTATCATAATATCAATTAGCATATTTCTATTTCCTTTTAAGAAACCAAGAAAATGACAATTAGAAATAAAACAATTTAAGATGTATGATGACTATGTGGTCTACTTTGATATTAACTGCAGATTCCTGAACAACCTGTCCCTTTTAATCTTCATATGGCTTCACATACTTTCTCATGCCTCAGATCAAATACCACTTCTTCAAAGAACCTTTCCTTATCAACCTGACCTGCATTGCTCATTCACATTTTCTTGTTTATTTTTCAACATTTACCCTGATATTTTCTTGCATGTTTACATATTTTCATGGGCATCCCTTCACTACAATATAAACTCTTTCAAGCACAGCCCTTCCATCTTGTTGACTACTCTAAAGAAGACAGAATATTCTATGGTTTTTGGAAACCATTTATTTGTTGAATGAAAAAATATTCACAAAATGATATAACTTAAAATTGTCTTTCTTTAATAAAAGATATTTTTCCAGAATTTGTGCCTAATCTAGGATTTTAAATCCTACAACAAATTATACATTTATGAAACCCATAAAAGGTAGAAAAGAAATAGCAGAACACATAATTGAATTTAGCTAAGGCAGCACTTTTAGACAAAAAGACAGCCCCATGTTTGCCCACATAATAGAATCCTAAGGAAGTTTTCATAGTAGTTGTCATTGAGCCAGTTCCCTGCTTTAGGTAGTTCTCACAGCCTTGTTCCCCTTCCTTCTGTGAACTAATCTTATGCTGTGATAAAAAGATAGGACATGAGAACAATGCAGTCAAGACTACATAACTGAAGCCAAATAAGACTGTAGTTATAACAAATTACTACCCATAAGCTCCCTAATCTACAAGGCCAATATCTGGACACCTGTTCTACACATTTCTCACTATTCTCACCTTCATCAATGTCAGGAGGCAGTCCTCCTACAAACACTTTGCGAGAATATCGTTCCACTCTTTCCCCATTCTGGTGAGTGAAGCAGTGAGGTGAACCCAGGCCACTATGAAGAGGTTGATCCCCACGGCCATCATCCAAGAATCCATCTTCCATTGGAAATAGTGAAGACTGACCTGAAATATACAAAGCAGGACAGAAAGCTAACAGAAAATGTTGCTTACCACTGATTTTTATGAAAAAGGAACAAACAAAAAATTTTTAGCAGATTCAATAACAATGCTTCCTTTGTTTTTCTGAGTAATAGGATTAGTTAGAAAATACCCCCAAGCTCTCCTAAATTTAAGGTCCCAACTGAGTAAGAGAGAAAGTACATGGTTAAACACAGGGCTGTTCTAGTATCCCACTGGGATTCAAAAACTGCAGTGTAGTGACATGGAAATATAGCAGGAGAGAGCACTCTGAACAGTGGTTGGCAGCAGACTGCACTGCCGTGGCAGGGCCCCATGGCCACTCACAACCTAGATGTGTCACAAAGTGTTAAATTTAACTGCAAGATACAAATTACTTAAGTTTCTTTGAAAAGTCAAATGGTATGGCTTGTACTTTTCCTCTAAGAATGTGCTTAAAATAAACTATTTTAAAGTGAGCATTCATTTTAGTTTAATTTAACTAATGGGATATAACAAAACCTACTTACTGCTGTTATCTAATTTCACTGTCTAGTCTTACAGAATTTGAAATATGGAGGCACGTGAAAGATATATTAGCTATATGATTAGTGGAGTAATTGTCAGCTTCCAACTATGTCATATATTTCTAAAATTTATCATTACATTGGCCATTTGAAAATTGTAACATCCAGAAAACATATTGAGAAATGTCAAAGTATGTCGAAGTCTCCCATATTGCCTGGTAGCCAAATAGGAGCTTTTTAACATCATGAGCAAAACACAGAGCTACACACAAGAAAGAAGGAAAATAGCAGATTCAAAACTGCTTCTGTTTTTCTCACTGAATAACAGGATTCTGCAGAATCCATAACTGCAGAACCTCCGTACCATTGCTTTATCATTGCTCAGGCTTCAAGTTTATTTCAAAGCACCACAAAGGAGTTTGCTAACAGGTCTTTGAGAGATGCTCTCCCAGGGCTCCTCCCCCTTCCAAGCATTTCGGTGTGCTTTTGTTACCATACTTTGTTAACTTTTATTAATAAATACAAATAGTAATAGTATTGATGTGACAATTTAGCCTATAATACTATATATCAAATAAAGATAAAAATGATTATTTCCTGAATGATCTTTAAATATCACATACATTCTGAATCTAAGCCATTTTAACTGTTACTTTTTTATAAAATGACAGTTATTATAGACAGAAAAATAAGGCTTAATTTGCAATCTTTAGCAAATGAATCTTTAAAGTTCCCTAATATTTCTAGCGTGCTTTCTCCAATGTGTGAAATTTATGGAATCAGTCATTTATTTAGCTCACTTTAAACAAAATGTATTCTGCTTACTTAATAAAACAAGATGACATGTTACTCAAGTATAATTAAATTTCCAAGACAGCAAGGTATTTTAAGATTGGTTTGACTTTTTTATTTATTTATTTTTTTTAGATAAGATATCACTGTGTAGCCCAGGCTGGCCTCAAAATTGAAGCAACACTCCTGCCTTAGCCTCGCTGAGTGCTGGGATTATAGGCATGTCATACCCAGCTTCCTATTTTTCCTTTTAAAGACTTTTTTTCTCCTAAGAAATTTCTTTCAGAAAGAAAAGGGAGCAGATCTTTAATACAAATAAGTTGAAGGTCTAATATAATGTAGGGAGCTCATCTGAATTCAGATGCAAAAGACACCATTCTGGTAATCTGTCTACAGTTCATTAACTCCTTCATATTAGATGTCTAAAATGTTAACTACAACACAGACACAATGTAAAGATTAAAGCTATATTTCACTTCCCCTCTCCATTTTCCCAAAGGATAAATACTGAGCAAGCTTGGGGCTTTCCAAATAGAACCAACACATTGAAAAGTTAGAAACAATAATGTTACCTCTCCTTCGCCCATATGTCCTTGCTGCATGTCAAATGAGAAGAAAAAACAAAAAAACAAAAAAATAACCTTTCAAACATTGTCAGAAGAATCATCTGAGATTTCATCTATCAGCTTTTGAAATGGAAAAAAAAAAACAAAACCTGTCCATATACTTCATTTCCTATTGCCTCAAAAATAAGGCATTGGATCATGAATGGCCAATTTAACTCATTTTCTTCAGTTCTCCAAGGCACTCACAATATATGTTGAATGCTTACAATTTTTTAAAATTACAGTAAAACACACATTGTTATTAATCTCCATTAGACAGTCCTCCTCACTTTAAACACAAATATCATTCTGAAGCAGCTCTGGAAGCCTTCTTTCATACATTTATAATGCATAATGAAAAATCAGTGTGAATTCTGCTAAGGAGTGTCATCCAACAAACAGGCAGGCTCATAAAAACTTTATTTGCTAGATCTGGGACCCTGTAACTTCTGGCCCTTCTGCAAAGTCAATTTTTTTTCTATTTTAGTTTTATTTATTTATTTTTATTAATTTTACTGAGAAACAAATAGCAATGAGATAGTTTCAAAACCAATTAATAGGACAACTTCAATAATTAATACATTGCTCATTGCTGTCTTCATAGTGGGTATTCATAGTACAAGATGCAGACATAACATCTTGTCCAAACACTATTAGTATACTTCTTTCTACTCATTGAATTAAGAGAAAATAGCTGTATATCCATCATAACTATTTTTTTTCTGTATCTGTATACGCAAAGTCAATTTGTCCATGAAAAGTAAGCAGTTTGAATCAGTTCAGGACATGAAGTTATCCAGGACAGCACAACTAAAGATATGAAAGAAGCCTCCAAGACCTGCTGTAGAAAATGTCAAGAATGATGGTGTAAGTGTATTCAAAGTGAGAGGGAGTATTTTGAAGTGGGATGATGGCAATATGTCTTTTACTACAATAATATTAAATTTATACATTCACTATATTTTCCAATCACACCCAGTAAATCTTTATTGATTTTAAGGAAACATTTATTTTAAGGAAAACTTTTTTCTATACATATCACGCAAGGTCTATACCATTATGAAACTATGATATGATCTAAACCAACTACTACTGTATTAATATTTCCTCTCAAAATTCCCTGTTAACTTAGAAGACAAACCAGCATTTTACTGATGACTTTTTACCACTGTAGCACTTCATAGTATCCTCAGTTCATGCCAAATAAAAAACCACAACAAATGAAATCTTTATGGAATTCAGAAACTTTTTTTAACCAACTTTAATAAAATCTTATACCAAGTACTAAATATTAAACAATGGAAGGTCTGGTATTATATCAGCAAGTAGGTTGCAGCCAGGAAGAAAAGAAAAAGTAACTGAAGATTCAGAAAACAACAGCATAAACTTTAAATTGGAAATTTTTGAGAAAACTTCAAACTGGCACTTAAAGCCTAACCTGTCTAAATGCCTATTTAACAAACATTTCTTGGATGTGTGATCTTGCTAGGCTCTATGCATAAACATCATATGGCCCTGACATCTAAAACTAGCAACCTTATCTGTCACAGGGTTATATAAATCAACAAATAATGTAATTGAAACACCATATCCAGTAGTGTCCCCCACTATCCAGTTTTATGTTTTATAACTTCAGTTATACTTGTCCCCTCAGTCTAAAAATATTAAATGGGAAATCCTATCAATAAGCAATTCATGAGTTTTAACTTCCAAAGCCTTTTAAATAACATGATGAAACCTTGCACTATCCAGTACCTGGGATGTAAATCACCTCTTGTCCAACATATTCATGGTGTACATTCTACCTGCCCTATTAGTCACTTAAAATAACTGGAAAGAGACCATGTTCACATAACTTCTATTACAATATGTCTATTTATATTATTAGTTATACTGCTTAATCTTTTACTGTCTTATTTATAAATTAAATTTTATATTGTCTATATATTAATATGTATGAATATATGGGGGAACTCATAGTTGACATATGCTTCCATTCTATTCTGTTTCAGTATCTACCGGGGGCCTTAGAACACATCCATTAGGAATAAGGGGTAGTGACTGCATGAGGTGGGTGTGACAGGACAGAAGAATAGCAGCTGGATCTGCTAAGAGGGAAGGGAACAGGTGGTCTCTGAAATACACAATTAAACAAAAACAAAAAAAAAGAGAAAAGCATCCTAGGCCTGTCACTGTCATAGAAAAATGTGCTGTGATGTGCAGGGAAAGGTGGCCACAACAGAAGCACAAGGAAATGAGTGGGGACATGGTTGGGAGAGGTTTTTGAGTAATAGCAGTTAAGAAATCAGCAAAAAAAAAAAAGTGGTCAGGATTTTTATTTTTAGCCTTCTACATAAATGCTAAATATGCATAACTCAGAAATATTATGAGTATTTTCCAAAATGTCATTGTGTCTCATACTAAACTACATTTTATACCTTTACTAGGTAGCACTGGATTTTACCAAAGTTCTTGAATGAATGGATTAAAACAACATTAAACCTTCCTCAAGGAATATCTAGTAGGTTTTTAACTTAATATATATTAAGCTCAGAAAACGCAGTTATTTTCCAACTTACCAGCAGAGGTTAGAAAGACCAATGACATCAAAAACAGAACCTTGCTTAACCTGTTTTTTAAATAACAGTTTCAAACAAAAAGGAGTTTGGGGAAACAAAGATTTGAGAACCTTGGTTCTATTTTAAAAAGTACACTGATGCTGCTTAGATATCTAAGAAAACAGTATTTAAAAGAGAGTAGGCTTTTGAAAGCTACAAAACTAATGTGGGTTTTCATAACTTCCATTCAAAATAAATACAGTTTTAGGAAGCAATAATAGATATGGATCACCAGTTAAAATCTTCAAATGTATACTTTCAAACTTTTGAGTATGTACTTCAAAATGAAGTCAATAATATAGAGAAATTTATGGTTAAATTATGAAAACTATGCAGACATTTTCCCATATTAACGAAATTTAGGTCATATGTGTACAATGTTTACAACCATAAAAAATTCCTAAATAGAGAAATCAATGCAAATTAGTGTTGAAAAAGTAAACACAATGACATTCTGGAGCATAAAGAATAACAATGTATGAGTGTTTTATTTTCATTTATGAAATAGTTTACATGTTGCTGTATAAATTTTGTTATATGTAGAAAAGTAAACCAACTGTAAGTTCAATGAGCTTTCCACAAAATGAGTTTATGTCTGCAACCAGAACCCATATACAGTATTAACAGAATTTTAAATGGTGACATTCCACCATATATATATAAAACATGTAGTATTTTTTTCTCACCTATTTCAAATTACATTTGGAATAAACCTTAAAATGAAATACTCATACCACATATTCTTATCACTTTCCTGAGGAAAATGTTAGATTTCCAATCTTGTAACTATAAAGTGTTGCTGCTTACTATATGATATTTTTTCACTCAATGAAGTGCAGAGTTGAAACATGACTTTATGTTAAAAGCAATCTATGCTTTGGAAAAGTTCTGGCTAAGTTAGGTGAAATAAATTGTCCAGAGTTCTTTAATTACTGAAGAGTAGGTTATTAAAAGATTTTCAAAATGTATTTATTACCAGTTTATAAAAATCTCCAAGTCGCCATCACAGTTAAGATGGATACTCTATATATGTGCAACTATTTTTATGACTCTATTGATAAATGAGATCCTCAATAATTTAATAGTACTAACAGGACTAAAGAATGTTAAAATGAGCTTGAAACATTACAGTCATAAATTTTTATTACTTCTAGATACACATTATCAGATCTAGTGATAAATACTGTATTTCTAAAAGATCTTTACGGTGCTACTTACAAATGATGTTCTTATTATTAGCCTTATATTTATCATCAAAATCTCTCCCATAAAATAGTCCATTAATCTGTGGTGCCAGACTTGCAAAAAAAATGTACAGAAATACTTGTCAGAGTTTTTCTCTTTTTCCTCCTCCTTCTGTCTCTATATAATATATGGAATGTATACATTCCATTATAAAAGTAAAAAATATTTAACTCTTAAAAAGAATTTTTCTGTTTTGTTGTAACAATGAAAAATTGTTCAAAATGTGACAGGTTCCTAAGACGGTACCTAGTATGCACCTGTTCAAAGACACTGCACATATTCACATGCTGACATCACTCTAAGCAGTCATTTGCTTGTACTGCCTAACATGTACTGTACAGTCCCTACTGTGTGAACTTAAAAATAAAAATATACTGTACATAAATACATGGGAATATGCAAAACTCATTTTCTAGAATAGCTGAATTCATAATTATTGTATATTCTATGTTGCATTTGTTAAAGGACCCTTTTTTGAATTTTTGGGAATTAATACTAAAAAAAAAAAAAAATGAAAGTATCTTTCCCTACATAGAAGCACTAGTTCTGGAAAAATACTGTTGGGCCCCAAAGGATAAAATACTAGTAGGTTTTAGTAGGCATGGAAGAACTGATGCTTTCAGGTAACTGGTCTACCTTAATTATTCCATCTACTTTCACTCCTCATTGCTCCCTAGCCTGGTGAGAAGCAACTCTACTGTGGGAGGGAGCTGGCTCAGATGACAAGATCTTATCAAATAACTGTAAGAACGCCAAAGATTTAAAACTAAAAGTTACTCTGCAAGCATAAGAAAAAAGATGGGAGAACAAAAAGCTGATAGAATCACTATAATTCAAGGAATATGGTTTGACAAAAGTGCAAAGGTATAAATTATATTATAAATCAAGTCCCAGTTAAACAAAATTAATTTATGCAGATGCCTAATAGAAATTAATGTCACATTAGTTTGAGCTTACATTTGTTTGTTGGGACAGTAGCACTGAAAGAGCATTTATAAGATATGAAAAAAGATACGGTGCTATTATTTTAGAACAGCTTAGAGGAGAGTAGTGATCACAATTCTAGCCTCTATATATCCCTAATCCTCAATTTTTAGGTATAAAAATAGGAAGCAAATGAGAGACGCAAAAGATACTATATGCATATGCAATGGTCCAACAGTCCCATGCTCAACCAATAATTCCCTCCTTACTTTCCTCAAAAGAAAGCGTATATGAACATATTCTATTTTGATCTCCAACAATTACTCTAGGCTTTGCATTATTATTTTAAGCTAGCAATTGTAGAGTGTATTAAAATTCACAATGTTTCCTATTATCTCATTTATGATAAGATTTTATTTTAACTTATTTTTTTAATTGAAGAACAAATAGCAATGAGACAGTTTCAAGACAAATTAATAGGACAAATTTGATAAATTAATACATTGCAAACTGTTTTGTAATGTTTTGGTATTGTACAAGGTGCATACATGATATACATTATTATAGCAGATGTCTCTAATCAATGAACTGAGTGTAGCTATCTACTTATTTTATTTTTTATAGCTGAATTATATCACAAATTCAATAATTAATAATTTCTACCTTGTTATCTTCCTAGTGGCTGTCCATAGTACTAGAAGCCAGCATAATATCTTGTCCAACCACTATTAGTGCAAATCTTGCTTCTCATATAATGAGACATTTCAACATGCCCTTTGTTATAGCAACTAAAACCATGATAGTTTATTTATTTTTTAAATTTAATTATTTGATCTTGCTATGCAGCTCAGACTCATTATGATCCTCCTGTCTCAGCCTCCCCAGTGCTGGGATTACAAGTGTGTGCCACACACCCAGTTTCAGTGGCCAGCTCGGCATGGGGCCTGCAAGGCAAGCGTTACCAGGAAGCTATCTCCCCAGGCCAAGATATTATTTTTAATAAGTGATTATAACCTACAATTCTTCTGCAAACTATACCCCTCTTGTGCTAGATTTCTGCTCTCCAAGAAATATTCTTCTTTTCATTTCAAAGAATTATGATTAAGAGATACTATTTTACACTGGCCTTTAAAAGATATCTAATGAATCTCTTCTCTAATAACTAAATATTTAATTGATTCTACTAAATGAACAGACATCCTTAGAGAAGATATACATATAAGTTTGTTAAAACCTGACTTGTCTAAAAGGAACTCTTTTTATTATTGATAGGAATGTAAATTAGTCACTATGCAAATCAATATGGTGGTTCCTCATAAAACTAAAAATATAACTAACATTTAATTCAGCTATATCATTCCTTGATATATACCCAAAGGAATTAAAAGTTTGCCAAATGAATATCACTGTATCCATGTTTACTGTGGTATAATATACAACAGCCTAAGTACTCATCAACAAATGACCAGATAAAGAAATTTTGGTATAAAAAAGAATGGCCAGAAGAAAGAATGGAGTTTTATCATCTGCAGAAAAATGGAGGGTTCTGAAGACCATAGGGATGAAACAGCTACTTGGAGTTCCTTTTGGTCTTTTTTTCTTTATTTTTAAAGAAATAAAAAATAGTAAAAAAACAAAAAAAACAAGATAAAGAATTTCACTGAACAAAATGATAGGAACTCAGAAATGGTTGTTACATATTCCATACTGTTGTCTTCAAATTAGTTGTTCAGATTACCAGACATTAGCACATAAAATTGGTCAAAAAAATTACAAAGAAGAAAAAATATCTTAAAGCATTAACTCTTCAATAGACAGAACAATGAGTTTAAAATGATACAATGTGTTAGGCCTTTATTTCTTAGCTTTAAGGCAAGAATCTGATTTTAAAGTGAGTATAACTAAATTGTCTGCTTCCATAATATACAAAGAAAGCATGTTTAACAGTAAACAATCTAATCTCATTTTGTATTCTTTCCTTTTCTAAATCTTTAGCACTACTATTCCTCACTGTCATTCCCAAAGTCATTTAAATTATTTTAGTTTGACTTAGTATTTGCCAGGTGTTACAGTAAATGATTTGCATATATTTAATCTTCACAACCACTATAGGTATTGGGACACTTTTATTATTAATTCTTGAGATTGCCTTCATTAAACATAATTCATCATACTAGATTTCAATATAAGTAACATCAAAACCTGACCTAACACAAAAGCAAAGCTACTAATTCAATTTATGAAGATTAATTTATCTGTAGATGAGATCCACTCTAGAGACTTTTCTTAAATACAGCTGAGTAAATAGACAATTTCCATACTCAATGTTCTCTACCATGTCACCTTCCATTTCATGATTTTCAAAGAATCTTCTGCTATTATCCAGACTTTGCTGCTTAAGACAAACTGTATCCATAATTCAACGTCAGCATTTGATCGAACTCAAACAGTCCTGGCAAACCCAGTAGTGCCACAGTGCAGAGGGCTGTTTGTATATTTAGAAGCTCTAAATGGTTAGTCATCAATGAACTATGAGCTTTAGTCTTCATTATAAATAAAGACTAGTTGATTGGTTATTAAAGCTAACACTTGATCACATCTGACAATATCAAGTTTTGAGGTCCTCTGAAGCTGAATGCTGTATGTGGGAAAACAGCTGAATGCTGTATTACAACATCACACTCATTACCCATTGTAATGTCAAAGATATTGAATTTTCATTTTGAAACAAAGTTAACCTGAGTCAGTTTATCTTCACAATAAATAAAATTTCCACATAAACAATGATAAAAACCAACACCTAATGCCCTTTCTAGACAGTAAAGACCAATAAAATTTCAAAACATAAATATTTTGGGAAAAATACCTTTTGTTTCCTTTATCATCATTACTATTGCTGTTGCATTAAGCCTACCACTATAGCATGGAAAGACCAAGGTCTGACAAACAAGTGAGGCAGTAATAAACTATACAGCTTCCAGAAGAGCTGATGCTTTCAACAGCTCTCATCAATCAAATATTTTCTAACTCAATCATCTTATGTTTGGACCTGGGAGATAGCTCAGTGGCATAAGTGCCTGGCAAGGTCCTGAGTTTGATCCACAGTACAAAAAAAAAAAAAAGCTTACATTCAACAGCACAGATTTCAAACACTAACTAAAAGGAGATTCTGTCACATAAAGAAATTTTAATTTCTCCTTTACCACATATAACAGGCAAGGTTTTATGTTTGTTTCTTTTTATTTGGGGAATGGTGAGAATACAGACAGTCAAGAACACTTCTTGAAGGTTATAGGGCTTAAAATGAGCTTTGGCCAGTGGAAATTTGAAAACACAAAGAAATTTGAAATACATACTTCAAATGAGAAGTGAAAGAAATAAGAGAAAAATAAGAAAAGAAAAATGAGACAAAATAAATAAGACTATATTTCACTGTTAGTTTAAATTATGTTACTAAGATATCCTTGAAAATGCTTAAATTCTCCTCCCACTTCCCCTTTAAAATTTAGCTTATTTCCACTTGTACATATAAAAACAGAACTTATTAGCACACAAATAGTATTAAGAACAGGTAAGGAGAACCTCAGGTATGGTAAAAGCAAATACTATTTCATTGTTCTTGTTCACTTTTGACAGCAAACAGTGAATGACCTTGTCCTTTGCAATGTCCAGCACTGTGGTCTTAAGCTGCCTCTTTCTGGTTTTAGATCTGATTATCCTAACCTTTTCCTGACACATTTATCTAGCTATGTAGAAATGGCTTTTATGTTGACATTTCAAAGGCCATTCTACACAAACTAATGCTTGATAATGCAGGCAAGTCTTTATCATATGTGATTTTCATTTATTCTCATTGTCACCAATTTCAGGACAGGGAATTTGTTGATGTTGTTTTTTAACTTTCTGTCACAATTTTGAGGGAAAGAATTATTCTTTGACTAGCTGATTAACAGTATCTTGCAATTGTCCTTACAAAACAAACTAATATCACTTCTCTACTTAATAAAGCACAACTTCTGTGTTTTCTCATCTAGCACTAACTTCAGTTTGGGGAACTTCCCTAGGGTAAATCAATTATCACTTACCATTAATAAGCAGAGAGCTATCGGATCCTGGATATGAATAGTTTAGACGACCTGAAGGTAAAAGAAGGCCGTTACTAAATTTATTTTTTAAAAGATGGTTTAAAAGTAATTCAATAACAGAGCTGAACTGATTGCTTTAATAGACAAAGTATTTGGAAAACTGCATTATGGGACAAAATTTGTGCTACAAAACAGTGAATAAGAGAACATATCAATAAACATGTTCACCAAAATTCAAATGGGGAAAGTTTGGAGGTGGTAAAATAAAATATCCTCATATTTAATTTCAAGGTCATCCTAATTTCCATATCCCCCCAATTTGCTTTATATCATTACTTTCTAGTATCAACTCACAAATAACAATCTTCAAACCCCATAAATATATTTCTTTCTTTTGTTTAGGGTATTATTTTTACTTTTTAAAGGTACCTAATCAACAATGATAATTTCTTTGCGGTTCACAACACAAGTGCTATGTTTATGACTACATGTGAAAACATGGCAATGTTAAAAGCAGGTTTTTTAGGCAGAACAAACTGAAGATAGAAAAAAACATTCCATTGTACTTAACAAAGACACAGTACCAAAACTGCCTAACACAGTAGCAAAGACCACAATAGTCACTTAAATATTTGGTTGTTTTCCTTCGAATTGTAAAGCTTTTCAAAATTTTTAAGGTACTATGACCACCCAAAATGCACATAAAAATAATTTATGGAAGTTCTAAAATTGTTGGGTAAACTGTCTTCCCAACTGGTAGCCATAATAAATTAGGAAAATGACAATGGGATTTCTGTCTTTAAGGAATTACATTTCTGTTTTTGAAGAGCTTCTATGTGTAAATAGTTTCTATGTGTTTCTAGACTACTAACCATTACTGAGTACAAAGCGTCTATATAAGTTATATAATGAAAATATATAATAATGATGGTAACATCCACACCTCACATGACCATCTGCACCAACCTTCAGAAAACTGGTGGAGGACTCTCAAGGAGTCTCATCTAATAGATGGGAAAACTTGGCCATTAGTTCTTTATTGTCATCCTGCACTATAAATCAGGGGTTCAGTAGGACTTTAAAATTGACTCTAGACTTAAAAACATCCCTTTCAGAAATAACACTTCACTGTGATTCATGAAGGCTATGGAAAAGCAGACAAACTTCTTAAAGGCTATGAAAAGGGAGGTAAGCTGAGATTCTCCCAAGACAAAAGGCTACAAGCCTACCTAGATACCAGCAAGACTTCACCTAGTTAACTGGGAACCAGGCCTAATAAGTGGTCCTACCAATCTAACAGTTATAAACTGTCAACTGTTCAGAAAATAGCTTGATCCCTTTGATAATTTCAAATTTCATGTTCTTAAACAGTCTTCACAGAAATGAATTCATGCCATGAAAAGAAAAAGCTGATCTCTACTGCCTGAAGCTTTAATTAATCTCGATCTAAAGCAGAGGAGACTAATATGACACAAAATTGAACTAATATTATACTTAAAACCAAATTAAAAAGTTTTCTAAAATTAAGCTGTTAATTGCTCAATTTAAAATGTCAGTTTATTTCTATTTTAGTAGTGAAGTTAGGTCTCAATATAAGAGAATAAGGTAAAAATTTTGATATTTCAATTTATTCCTAAATATTGGTTTCATTCTTTAATGCTAATAAAAGTCAAATATCCAAATCTATTCAATTCCATTTTAACTGCTTTACATACAGCCTGGATATTATTACATGTCAAGTATTTTCTAATAATAGACTTGAGATGTGAAGAATACAAACACAAGGAGATATTCTAATTGTTAATGCTAACATTTAGTTAAAAGTGTGGTTATTCAATATATGAATAGAACCATAATGTCTTTTACTTGACTTTATCGAAGATTAATTATAATTAACAGTGAGAATGTAAAAGATCAGTTATCAAACTGGTTGGCCCAAATTAACAATTAAACTTTCACTTTATTGGAAACTTATCTTCTGGGTAACTTTTAAGGAGAAAAAATATTTCAACTTGAAATGCATTAAAGACCTCCTGCAAGTCTTTGAGTTTGCCTCACTGCACATCTCCTGAAGAGATGTTGTGCCCAAGGCAGGTGATGTCTGACAGTGTTTTTGTTATTTAACCTTCTTAATACCGTAATTCTATCCTTCACTGAGATATGACATTGAAGAATCACTGGCAAAGTTCACAGTGGAACTGTGAAAGTATTACTTGTTTTTACTTTTTTGACCTGGCTTTGTAATATGATTTGTGTCAGGCTAGACTCAGTTTTGGTCTCTGGGAAGCAAATACAACTGTTAACATTTTCTTAATCAGTAATTCTTTCCACTTCTATTTTAAAATATAAACAGTAATTTAAAAATCTTTTTCTTTGTACTAACTTTGATAATGTCTCTCCAACTTATTTGGCTTACTCTTCAGTAAATTCTTTCTACAACTAAAATATCTAAAAAGACATTCATAATTATGGATAACACATTATCACTTCCTTTCTGGAAATCTTTCCAAAGTTCCTATACATGCCAAAGAAATTTAGTCTTCTTCAAACCATTCACAATTTTCCTTGTACACAGCCTTTCTTTCTTTCTTTCTTTCCTTTCTTTCTTTCTTTCTTTCTTTCTTTCTTTCTTTTTGTGGAACTGGGAATTGAACTCAGGCCCTTGTACTTGCCAAGGAGGCACTTATTCTACTTAGCCATCTCCCTGGCCCCCAAAGCCTTTATTTCTGTCCAATATCCTCTATGCCATATGAATGCCAATTTACAACAAAATTTCTGTATTTTCTATGGCTAGCTTACTAATCATCCCCTCCCATATCTGATCTAGAGACTTTTATGCCATGTCCTTAGTGAAGGATGTGTGTGTACATTTTTTAAATCTATTTAAAGACCATTCTTTTTAGTGCAGGGTTAGATTAACAGCAAAATCGAGAGGAAGGTAGAGATTTCTCACATATTCCCCACACCGGTATAGTCTCCCATTACCAACACCTCTACCAGCATAGTACTTTCCTTACAAGAAGCTACACTGATATCGTAAACACCCAGATGTGCACAGTTTACATTAAGTTCATTCTTGCTGCTGTACATTCTATGGATTTACACAGTTTATGACATATGTCTCCCTGCAGTATCACACAGAGTAATTTAATGGCCCTAAAATTTCTATACATTTTACTTGATAATCCATAATTGATCAAATTCTTGATCTTTGTGATGACTCAATAGTTTTGTTTTTCTAGAATGTCATAGCACTGAAATAAAATAAAACCTTTTCAGACTGATGCCCTTTGTTAAGTGGTGTCCATTTATACTTTTTTTTTAATAACTTGATATCTATATTATAGTGCAGAATAGTTTTCCAAGGGCTAGCCAGATAGCTCAGTGGACTAAAGTGCCAACTTAGGTAGATGCTGGCACCAGGGTTTGACCCACAGTGTGCCCTGCTAGCTCCGCCCTTGGGGCACACTGAGAAGGTGATTGAGACTGGGTGTGGTGGCACGTGTCTGCAATTGGGAAACTTAAAGCAAGAGAATCACTACCAGTCTGATCTGTGCAGTGAGATCCTGTAGACCCCATATTCAATACATTAAAAAAAAATGTATTGAATTGAAAGATCAATTTAATTCCTGAAGGCAGTTTTGAATAAATTTGCCATACATAGCCATACACCAGGGTTTTGTAATGATAAAAGCTTTTGGAAGAGTTTTTTAATTATTTTTTCAGGTTCATCTTTTTCTAGGACACCTCTCCCCAAAAGGAAGGCCTTTCATAAAGTTAACTCACCAAATTTTATTTCTAGCTTCACAGCAATAGCTAGCCTTACATAATAATTTAGCTACTGGCTAACTCTTATCTCTTTTACATAATAACCCCCTTAGGAACTATAGCCTTTTTTACCTTGCTGTCTTGAATTTCCTGTTTGGGCAACAGACAAACATTCAATAAACATTCCACTGAACTTGAAATACCAGCATTTCACAAATGAATACAGTAAAATAAAAACAATTGAGATACTTGAATATGAATGTAATCCAGTACCTGAGTTTTCATTTCACTAAGTTTTTAATAACTTATCTATTTATAAACATGACTCAGGTTTTGGGACATTAAAATTTAATTCCTGGAGGCAGAAGTAGAGCATTAGGATTTCAGGAATGTGACCTATTTGGTGGGTAAGATCAATCTTAGAAGGCTCTTGTCATTATGTTACAAATGTAAAAAATACTGCCTGATCAGCAGTCTTTCTTTTAAGGGACATTATGAACAGAAACACAGTAAACTCTAGAGGCCACTTGTGGCATTTGGAGCTAGAAGCCTGGCATACATCATGAAGAAAGCATAGGCTATATTTGGTGACATGACTCAACCTTGCCAAATATAGGCAGCTGATACACTGACTCTGGGAAACTACACTACCAAATTCTACAGTGTATAAAAGATCCATGCAGCTAGACAATTCTATGCTAGGCATTTACAAGTTGGACAGAACCAAGATTTACCAATTAGACTGACTTAGGATAGGTGGGGAAACAAGTGCTTTAAATAATGGTATGTACTTCCTTCAGACTCTAAGCAGCCTAATCAAAAGATGAAAGGAGAATAAAACAAAATACCTTATTACATTGTTATGGCTACAGTCTAGATGTTCCCACAAAGTCTCATGCAGTCATAAATGGGGCTTTTGTAGAGGTGGCTGGATCACAATGTGTGATGCTGGGATTAAGGGTGTGTAATTACCAAATTGTTCTGAATGTGGAGTCATTGATTGCAAATACCAACTTTCTATTTGTACAAATGCAAAACCAATATCAATATGAACTAAAAAAAAGTTGATATGCTCTATATTTTAATGATATAGATGTAATTTTTATTAATTTATTCTATTGACCTATAAGTAACTTTCCAAATCAAAATGGGTACCTTATTCTACTCGCTGACCTATCTGTGCTACAAAAGCTTCCCATAAGACATTTCTACACAAAATCATGTAGCAGGAGCTGGCTAGGTCTAATATCTACCCATCTTAGGTGTGAGTGCTACTCACATTTAGGGCATGTAGCACGAATGTAAGGAACATGAGAGCAATGCTGCTGTCCTCACTCCTCATTTTCTGGTTCTTCACTACTTTACTGCCTTGCCACTTCTGCTCACCATGAACTGTTTCATCACTGTGATGCCTTCTGCCATGTCTACTTGTTTTGGTGCCAGCCAACTATGAACTGAAAACTCTACATACTGTGCACTACGATAGATCTTTCTTCCTTTAACTTTGCAGTACAAGGTATTTTGTCTCAGAAACAAGAAAAGTAAGACATACATTAACACTATACATGGACTACTTTCATAGTTAGATAAAATAAAAGTTATTTGCTAAAGAGAAAGCCAGATATTATTGAGCTATGATTCAGCAGGAAGTAATATACTTATTTGGTACAGGGTCTCAATACATAGCTCAGACTTGTATTGATCCTCTTGTTTCAGCCTTCCTAGTTCTCAGATTACAGGTGTGTGCCACCATGCCCAGTTTTGATGGCTGGCATGGCACCTGGGGTTCCGGGGCCACCATAGCATGCAGTACCAGGGATTGAACCCAGATTCTTGTACTTGCCAAGCAGATGCTTAAACCAAGCTATCTCCCCAGCCAGTAGGAAATAATATAAATGATGCAACTTTATATACAAACACTAAAGTATATTAGGTACTTTATAGTACCATTGCTTCAGCTATGATCTCTTTTCCAGAATCATTCTAACATCTTTGATAAAGCTGGTACAGGCCAAAGAACAACAATATGGAATTACTCTGTAAGGTTGTCTAAAACATAGCTATGTACTCCTACATAATGGACATGTAGCATAAAATTCTAAGTCAATTTTCTTTTATTTTCTCAAGATGTAAAAATTTATATATGCCAAAGGAAAAGAAAAAGAGGCATTTTCCATGAAAACCATCAAAAAATTCTAATCCATGAACATACATATTTGTGGTTGGTTTTAATTAGAAGTGCTTCTCCTACTTCTGCTAAATTAATCTAATAATAAGTAAATCAAAGCTGTACTTTCACAAATATTTTTTAAAGGAAATATTCTTTTTTTTGTATTTATGGAAGGCTCTACAGAGTGTTTAGGGTCTCACTACTAGACTGGACTCAGTGATCTGTCTGTTTACAACCTCCCAAGAGCTGGGATTACAGTCACATGCCATAATGCCCAATCTTAAAGCCATCTCAGTGTACCCTGGGGGCAGGGCCAGCATGGCAGGCCCAGGTATTGAACCCCCAGCCCCTGCACCTGCTTGCAGGTGCTTTAATCCACTAAACTATGTGGCCAGCCCTTAAAGGAAATATTCCACCTCTTACACATCTGATGATTTTATCAGTAATGGCTGAGACTCGCAATAAGATGGCACTATGGAGATCTGCAAAATATGTACCAAGGCTCAAGATGTATAATAAAGTCATTGATTGCAAATACCAACTTTCTATTTGTACAAATGCAAAACCAATATTAATATGAACTAAAAAAAAGTTGATATGCTCTATATTTTAATGATATAGATGTAATTTTTATTAATTTATTCTATTGACCTATAAGTAACTTTCCAAATCAAAACGGGTACCTTATTCTACTCGCTGAGCTATCTGTGCTACAAAAGCTTCCCATAAGACATTTCTACACAAAATCATGTAGCAGGAGCTGGCTAGGTCTAATATCAAGTGGAGAGTCTTTCTCCTTCCAAAAAGCCATTTAAAATTCATTAAATACACACAGCGAGTTTAGGCTAAACAAAATCTTCTCTGGGATGAATCCAGCTTTTAGATTCAAAACCAAGGTTTCTAAAACCATTGAATTCATGCCCTTCCCTGCCTCACCCACTGCCATTTTCCTTCTCACATATACTCTAATCATTCAGAACTAGCCTATAACTTCTAGTTTACTTCCTCTATCAACTGTCTCCATATAGCCCCCACACACACCATGTCTCTCTACTCTCCTGTCCAGCAGTTCTCATTTTTTAGGCCTCATATCCTATGCAAAGTCTTCCTTGCCTCAAGACACCCACTCTGATTCCCGATAACCCCACATGTTCCATATAATACCCCTGACACTTATTACATTGTGTCATTGTTTTTGTGTACCTGTGATAGTTGCAGTCCAACAGGGCCTTCAAGCTAGGATACAATCCCACATTTTAATTTTTTTTTTGACATAGGGTGTTACTAAGTAACTAAACAGCCTAAATTTGTATCCTTCTGCCTAAATCTCCCAGAGTACTGAGATTACAGGCATAAAACACCAGGAATGGCAAATGATACATTTTAACCCAACTTCCTTTAAAAAAATCTTCCAGAACAGATTGAGTCTTGTACCCCAAAGCCTTGAATGGAGAAAAGTGCTCAGTAAATAGCTGCTGAATGGATGAAACAAAGCCAGCAACTGGTGATCTGTCTTCAAAAATGCAGTGAAAAGGGTAGAACCAAGGACCTGTCAAATAAGTTCACTGAATCACCGAAAAAAGAGATCCATATTTTCACTTACTTCACAAAGCTGCTATATACCTAAGATAAATTTCTGCAGAACAGCAAGTAAAGTCCCTCACTATACAGAAACTAACTAATTAATATTAACTTATTTCCCCTGTCCAGCTATAAATTAAGAGACAACCAACAATTTTCACTTATACAACAAAGGAAAAGGGAGGATTCTCTTTGGCTAGTGAGTCCCAACTGTAGGGTGTGGCAACCTGGGAAATTTTTCAATTTCTGAGAAATGAAATTTTGTGACTACCCCAGATATAATTATTTTTGGTGAAGAAAAGAAAAAAATCCTAACATCTGTTTTTCTATCACAGAAAGATTTGAGGAGAAAACTTAGAAAATTCAACATAAGGTTCTTCCCATTAATTAAACTAGGGAAGGAGGGCCGGGGAGATGGCTCAGTGGAATAAGCGCTTCCCTGGCAAGCGCAAGGGCCTGAGTTCAATCCCCAGTTCTGCCAAAAAAAAATAAATAAATAAACTAGGGAAGGTCTTCTTTCTATGTCAAAACTCCAATTGAATTTTTAAATTGTGAAAGAATAGCTGAAAAACATTAGAATAATGGTAAAAATAAATTTCTATCAGTAAGTAAAAGCCAGTGGACTAAGTTTCTACAGATTGAAGAATGTTTCATTTAAAGAAAACTTGTTTGATTATAACTGAAGGCAGATGCAAAGTTGTAAGATCTAAAAGCATCTAAGTACTTCAGGCAGGAGGGAATGTCTAGAAAGAAGCTAGCAAGGAGCTGACCCAATTAAGGAATTCAAAAGATTTCCTACTGCCAGGAAAGATAACAACAAACCATCCAGCAGGAAGGCTATTTTTATCCTTGCCAGAAGCCTTCTGATTCTGGATGCTACATTTAGAGGACAGAGCAACAAGATAACTTGCCTTAAGAGGATGTTATGATACCAGTGATTAATGGCAATTTTTAAGCTCTAAAAAACTTGACACCGTGTTGGTCCAAACTAAACCAGCCAATGCCAGCTTAAAGAAGGAAAGGGTTCAATCCCCAGTTCCACCAAAAAAATAAAATAAAATAAAGAAGGAAAGGGAAGTAATATACTGAAAAGGAAAAAAAAAATACTTTGGGTAGTAATAAACAAGGAATTGTATAACTGTCTCCAAGGTAAAAATTATTTTGAGAAATGGCTCTCTACTGACATGAGCATAAAAAAATGTGAACTTCTTAGGGATCCCAGGCTAGTCCCTGTAAATTAATGAGATATGATAGCAAAAACTATTACAAATGTAATTAAACACTTCCCTGATTGACCACAGATACAAACAAAAAATATAAATAATATCTTTATATCCATTATTTTACAAAGTAGAACACTACCTCTCATACTGATGAACACCTGCTCTTAAGGCTGTTCACTTAAATGAAGCCCCAATTCCTAATAATCAACTCATTTACTAGTTGTCTCTCTGCATCTAGACTTATCATCAATTTTAATCACTTATGTAACATAGTCTGATGACTTTCCAAACCTTAATGTAGGATGAGCTTGAGTGGCATATTGATCTAAGAATCCTCTTGTCATTACTCAAAGCCCTAGTTTCAGTTTCTCCTTATAGATACACAAGGCTCTAAGCCTTTTTATTGGCCTTCAAAATCAAATAATAAACAACTATTTGACTGTATCTATTAGTCAATTGGAGAATAGACAGGAATTATCAGAGTTATCAGGCCAGGAGTCTTTGTTTTTAATACCTAATATATCCAAACAGCCTGATAACTAGTGTCCACATGAGATGCCTCATGTGTATTTGTTGTATGAATGACAGATACATCCAAAGTGGAGTGATGGGATGGGAAGGGAGAGCAGTGAGTGTATCTGAATCACTTGTGGCCTACACATTCTTAGGTCTCATGACAGACTTGGAACAGAATCAAGGGAGAAAAAAATCCTCTCAGTGAGTCTTGTCTTCACTTCTACTCTTCAATATGAAACTAGCAAATGCGAACCCCTAATCTTTTATAGAAGATTCTGATGATAAAATACATATTTTAAATTTGGGTCCTAGACTCTCAAAGTTGTAAAAACAAAATATTTGCATTTTATTATCTTTTTTTTTTCTCTTGTTAAGGCTATACAATAAACGTGTAGGCCATTGAACTAGGAGCCACAGCCTATGTTTTCTATCCAAATACTCTAGGTAAGAAAGTACAGAAAACTAAGTGGCTCTACAGAAGCAACTGCATTTCTCAGAACTTTAGTTTTTTCCAACTAGAAAGTAGATCACACAGCCAATATACAAGGTTATTATAAGGATTGGCATTAGAGATTATCCCTCAAGGACCACTGGGTAAGTCAGAAATTGTTTCTGAATGATTGGAACTGGTTTTCAACACTGTTGTCACTACAGAATGTCCAGATCTACCTCAAAAATGAAAAATACTTCAAAAGTGTCCCTCAAGAAACATGGTCTATACAATATTCCAAAACGTTTTGTGAAGGTGAAATATAAACAGAAGCTGAAATGTTAAGATATTTCAAACTATATGGTTTAAAAGAGACTTCAACAATACCTGTTTTTAATCCTAAAAAAAAAAAAATGTAAAGCTATACCCTACCAAGGTATCCCCATACTAGCCCTTCAGCTGTCTGAGATGAAGCTGCAAAATATTATTTGGGGGGATGGCAATCTAGAGTGAATGACAGCCTTACTTCTTTCTATCCTCCTCCCCACTATTTCCTCTACTAAATTTCTTTTTTATGTTATGTTCCCAATGTGTAACAAGGACAAGAGTATAAGTTAGCAAAGTTCTCTAAGACAGTATTTTATAACCTTTTGTAGATATTAAGACCTATACTGAACAAAATATTTCATAGAGGCTTCCCTCTGTGATAGCAATTGATGATGACATCAACCCAGTGAACACAAACACCTAAAACCTTAACATGATAACCTTAGTCTTTTTTTGTTGTTTGTTTGTTTTGACAGAACTGGGGATTGAACTCAGGCCAATGTGCTTGACAGGGAAGCGCTTATTCCACTGAGCCATCTCCCCGGCCCCAACTACCTTAGTCTTAATAGCAATATGAATTCATGAACGTGAAATGTATTTTAATTGCATTGCATCCCCATCTATACTCTTTCAGAAGACAATCTCACATATTTAAGTGACAGAGCTATCATCTAAAATGTCTGGCCACTAAGGGGTTGATAAGATCCACCAAATAATTCCCAAGGCTAAAAATATAAAGTCTATGATCTACACATAAAGAACAGAAATATTTCAGGAGAACAAATTCAAATAACTGTTTCCTAAATAATTTTTATGCCTAGATGGAAAACACCCAGTCTAGAAACAAAGCTTTCACTCAACTAACCTTGATTACTGTTTTCTCCCTATTTGAATATTGACACACATTAGTCAATATTCATGCTATTACTTCCATACTTACATGATACTTACATGCTATTTTCAATCATTATAAACTGTGTTTTGTAATATAAAACTAATAAAGAAAAGACCAACCTAATGCTATACAGATGATAATAGCAGAGCAAGGCCTGAATACAATTCTAAATATTTCCACTTTTATATCTTAACATTTTAGACAGTCTTCTAAATGCTAACAACTTTGGTCATTACAACAATCATTAAGTAATGATTCACTAAATATCTTCATGTAGCCCATCTTGCCATGTTTTTATTATTTGGAACACGATAGCCAGTGGAACTTGAATATTTTTAAGTTTTTTATACTTCAATGAATCATGGCTGCTTTCTAAGACTCAGATTTATGGTATACTGTTGGCTTCTCAAGCAATAAAAAGAGAGCCTCTAATTGGTTGATTCCTTCTCCTCTTTCCTAATGTGTAACAGCTGGCATCTACCCAACTGGATTCCAAACAGATAAAGGAACTACTTTCCTTTCAGAGTTCCACTAACATTCTTAATTGACTTGTTACCAGGTAATACCCGGAATTAAACAAAGCCTTATCTTTAGAATTGACTACACTGCTGTGACACTGCACTAAAAACCAGTTGATCAGACAAAATAATGAAGTTCACAGGCAGCACAGCCATTTCAACAGCTTCTTTAAAGAGTAACTAGTTAAAGCTGGTTATGTCTGACTTTTAAAAACTGTACTACTGAAACAGCAACAATTTTTTTTTCTTTTTTTCTTGATTTAAGCTTTGGTAGTAAGGACAGAAGTATCATGAGAGGAAAAAATATCACAAATCAAGCACATGCAACTGATAAATTAATCAACTGCATATACTATTCAGGTAAAATTCCATGCATGGCAGGAAGCAATAATTTGTGTGGCATAATTGTGAACTGTTCCCTCCTTCCTGTTCTTAAACTGGATGTGAAAAGAATCTTGGATATTATTATGACAGCTATGAATCACATGGCACTCCTTTCCCTCCCCCAAAGTCATCCAATAACATAGTCCAGGATTACATAACAGGATCAAGGAAGGCCTGAAGACCGTCATAGATAACAAAGGGCTTATTAAGCAGGTATTAGTATACACAGGATGATTTTATATTTCAGTGACTGTCAAGAAATGAGACAGCAAGAGTCACATCTCTCTATAATTGTACAGAAATTTTGCAGAAGGAATTCTAAAAGAAAAAGAAGACTAGTAATGTTAGACAACATGCTACCTTAATTTGGATATGAGCAGCATGGAGCTTTGGACCGATTCTTTTACACAGTAGAAAAGTGCTTAGCATTTATTATTGATGGCCTGCTGAAAGCCTGAAAACCTTATGACCTACATTTCATTTAAATTTCACTTTAAATAAGGAACATTAATTTTTTTTCTGTTCAACTGGTAAAACACTCATGTAAGTTCTAGGCAGCAGTTATTGTGACACTGTGAAGACATTAAAGAAAAGCACTTGTTACCTAATTGTCACTTTTTTCTGATGTTACCTCCAAAAAGTATCTTATTACATCTAGCATATTACTTTACCAATACTTGCCTCGAATATATCAAACAAATTTAAATCGCCATAACATAGAATACAAGAGCCTCAACACAACTGAAAAGAAAAATTGTTAATAAAATAAAAGAATCTTTTAAAGAAAGATTTAGGA
Organism: Ctenomys sociabilis; assembly: GCA_004027165.1. Lineage (NCBI taxonomy): Eukaryota > Metazoa > Chordata > Mammalia > Rodentia > Ctenomyidae > Ctenomys > Ctenomys sociabilis. The sequence continues at coordinate 23,410 of PVKA01002700.1, read as the reverse complement.
TCTTTACCCTTCTAATAACATAAAGTTTGTGATTACTCACTCCCTCTTCCCCATCCCAGCCCCTTTACCCTCACCTCTAACTCAGGTAAAATCAGAGGTACAGCAATGTTTTAAGATGATTACTCAATTTTCAGACTTCAAATAGGTCTCCTGGTACCCACTGTTCAAGCTGAAAATAAGGGGACTGCTGAAGTAATTATGGACTCACATCATGGATGACATAACACAAACTCTCCCTTTGTGACAACTGATTATATGATTTCAGAAGAAAAACAAGAGTCAAATATCATACCACAAGTGTACAGAGAGTAAGAGGCAGAAGAGCACTACTTTGGACTTAGTTCTGTTGTATACAAAAACAGGTCATATGAGATTTGGCCAATGAATAGGATACGGATATATTTAGTAGGAACTGGGTTAGTTTCAGTTCAGAGGCAATGAGGGAAGATTTCAGACCAATTCTATGAGCCAATCAACACATACACATCAAATAATTTCCTCTCCCAAATATTTTCCTTCTCTTTCCTCCCAAAAGGATTCATAAACCAAAGGAAGTGGGATAAAAAGAAACAATAACACCAGGTCTGAAAAAGTGTTGTATAGTTGCTTGATTCAAAGTCCACACCTTCGTAGGTTCTGCTACAGAGGGCTATGAGAAAACCAGTAAATTCTGGCCAAAAAGCAGGCAGTTATAATTAAGAATAGGTCCTGAACCACAAGTAATACAAAGAAAATGATGCCATATGACTGCCCTCTGCTTCTTCACTAGAGAAGTTACTTCAACACAGAAGCCTTATGGTACCACTAAGTTAAGGCAAAGAAAGACAGAGTAGGATATTCCATGTCCTGTAGTGAGGAAAGGGAAAACGTACAAGGAGCAGAAACATACTTCATTTTCAAATAGCTCCACACAAGTTAATTGGAGCCCAGTTTAGATTACACTCTTGGTTATGTACCTCACCCTATACTCATAAGGCTTCTGGAAGTGAGGCAATTTTCTATCCTCTGGAGACCTCAGTTGCTCACCTGCTCCATGTTCTGAGATACTTGGTATCATCCTAATAGAACAAAAAAGAAGCAGCCTGGTTCTGGAAGGCTTCAGCCAGACATTCAGAGCAGTGGCCTGGATTGAGTCTCAATCTGAACACTTATAATATTTAAAGGTGCCCCCAATTTGCCAGAAGATATCTGATACTACATAACTGTAATTTATTTGTTTATGAATCCAAGTATAATTAACAAGTTTTTCTTATTCATTACTTCCTTATGGTACTTTGTATCATGCCCCACTAGATCCACTAAAAGAAAATGTCTTATTTAATCCTTTAGAAAGGTAAAGTTAGGTTCCAGAGTTATCTGTATTCAAACTGCCATAGGAAAACTGATTTAAATACAAAAAGGTTAGGTATCTTAAGATTAATAACTACCCCCCTACACAACATTCCTATTTGAAATAAATCATTCTAATATTAAGACAACAAAACCTATTTTAGTAGAACTCACATTCATTTTTTTAAATTATTACTTTTGACAAAGTTATTTCAAATTTAAAATATATGGCACAAGTAAATGACAAAATTTAGTCTCATATTTAGCAACTCTTAGCAGGTAGTTAGAGTTATCTCAGTCTAAAGTTATTATGCTGATAAAATCCACTCTAAAACATGTTTTTATCAGTATAGAACATTTTTTTCTCTAAAACAAAGAACTAAGTGACTATATTTTTTAACAGAGAATTCTGTAAGAGAATTGAATATCAAAAGAAAATGTTTCTCTGTCACTCTATCTTTTCTAAAAAATAAATACTAAATTCATTCTTAAAAATGTAGAATTTAAATAATTATCCCAACAGTGCTCACTTCAGCAGCACATATAATACTAATTATCCCAACAATTTTTTGCAGTAGTATTTTTAAAATCCTACTTGAAATAAATGCAGTAAGAATTATGTAGTAAACTTCAACTGAGTTTCATGATCTTCTATAGAGAAAATTATAAAATTTTTTATTAGCAACAAAGAAGCACAGATGCAATCATCAATTGCCCACTCCTTTAAGCATCTTATTCAATCAAATTTATAGCAATGAAAAATAGTAGGGTAATGGTCTCTAAATATAATGTGTAAAGGAAGAAAGACATCAAAAGTGTTTTAAAATGCAAGATCAAAACAAGGCTGACAGCCAGGAATTAAATACAAAAAAATCTTTGGAGTAGATCCACATAACTCTTAAATTCTTATTAAATAAATGCATGAAGTAAATAAGGTGGAAATGTCTTTATGGATCATGAACCTCCTGCTTACTCTCCATGTGCAACAGGTTTCTTTAGCAAGTGGAGAGATATAAAACACTCCAAAACCTTGCATTTCTAAATGCAATCATTACTAGTAACAGTCAAAGTAAGTATTTAAAATGTCCAAAACTAACAGAAATTGTGGCACACATGTTAATTCCTCCTCTCAAAAATGTGAAAGCAAGGCATATTCTAAAACAATGCAAATGACTCCATTTTTATATTCAAAAGAAAAATATGATGACTCACAACCTTGTTAATGTCTGAAAAACAACTATAAAGTTTTGATGATATACAAATTGACTTTATCATCTAGTAATTTTGCCATCTCATTTTGGCTTTTATCTCAAGTACTATATTTTATCTCTTTCTAATTTTTTGTCTTCACTGCATAAATTACTACTTCTTGCTTCATTGCTAATACCTCTTTATTTCTTTCAAACACAGGAGAAAAAAGGTTCCTTAATTTTCAGAGATCTCTCCTACTATCTATACTGACTATAATATTGATTTATGAATCATTATTTTACTATTCCTTTCATTTTATTGTTTCAGAAGGCTGAAAATAGATATACTTCTATGTGGTTTTAATCTATTTCATGCTGCTCCATTTCTAAATAATAAATACTAATTTTAAGGTGGGAAAAAAGCCACAATGAGCTACAATATTTCCAAAATAATCACCTAGGCATTTATGATATGTTTCTGTCCCGAAGAACATATTTAAGCCTAATAATATTGTATTATCCTGTACGTGAGGCTCTCAGCTTATGAGACTTGGTGTGTAGTAAAGAAAATGAAATCAGTCTCTGAACCAGTTGTCTGTGGACCATTACCAGTGTTGGTTAGGGAGAGAGCAATGCACAGTTTCCAGGATATAAATAACATATGCATCTGCCAGATGACCAAAGAAAAGACTGCAGATAAGGTATAGGAAGGACCCCTTTATAAGTCAAAAGTGCTAAGTCCTCCTACATGAAAAACATGGTAGTGTCTTTGAAATTCTTACCCCCACCAAAAAAAAAAAAAAAAATCCCAAAACTGTACTTACAAAATTTTTAATAAAAATTATAAAACAAAGTTTAAGTCCTTCTTTTGAACATTTGTTTGAAAAACAAAGTTTCCAAGAAGCCAGCAGCTGGAGTTAATAACACATTCATAAAAAAATTCAAAAGCTATATTTGAAGGTCTCTAGGCATATCAATCACTGTGTTTGCTGATAGCAAAAGTAAAAATGTTAGCCTCCATTATATTAAGAGAGATTGTTTTTAAAATGAAAAATATAAATTCAAGTTTCTGGCTTGTTTTTCATTTAATGAATATAAGCCACATCAACAGGTTCAACCTGTAGTTTTGCTCAGTTTGGGGCTTTATTATTTAAACAACACACAAACCATTTATTTCTCATGACTAACAATGAGAAATAAAAATAAACAAGGTCATTCATAATATGTTTTAAGTTATTTTTAGTATAAAACTAACATAAATAAAAAATTTACCTTTATAAAATAAATCCTTTCTTTACTCTGAAATTAATCTTAATTATATTTCTAGCCCTCTCTTTCATTTGAGAGGTATTTTGTTCTCCACTATACGCATCAAATTAACACCAATTTTCTATGTTCTATTAACACCAATTTTCAAGGACTTTTTTAAAAATGTATTTGGTGCAGGGTCTACAGGGCCTCACTACACAGAACAGACTTGTAGTGATCCTTCCTGATTTTCAGGCTCCCATATGCTGGGATTACAGGCCCACATTACCAACCCAGTCTGAATCACCAGGCCAGAGATTGAACCTACGGTCCCTATATCTGCCTAAGACCAATTTTCTACTTTCTACTTTCACTACATTTTAGCAGTGACAGAATACAATAATATATTATGATCTTGTTTTTAATGTTATGCATAATTATAAATTGGCACTACAGAACCATACCCTCATTTGTGAATTCTTTATGCTTTTTTTTTTTTTTTTCTTTTTGGCAGAACCAGGGATTGAACTCAGGCCCTTGTGCTTGCCATGCAAGTGTTTATTCTACTGAGCCATCTCCCCAGCCCCTCCTTATGCTCTTTAAAGAAAAAACACACACAAAAAAAAAACCACATAAATTCATTTAATATGTAAACTTAAACTGCAACTGGCTTTCTCACTGGTATATACTCCATATCATTTCTTAAATGTCTTCTATGAACTAAAGAAATATGTTGAATTTTTTAATAATAGCGTATCATTTAAACTTCTGGATTTACCACATCTATACATTCTTAGAATAGACCAACACATAACTTTTTGTTGCTTAATTTTTTATTATTCTTATCTAATCAGCTGAGACTTAACTGAAGCAAAAAATGGTAAGAATAAATTTACATAAGAATATAGAATAAAAGTGGACATTACACAATAATTCACTTAGCAAACTAGAAAACAAAATCAAACCTGACGTACCCTGGCATTTTACTGATTTAATCAAGGAAATCCTATAGTTACTTTAAAAGTAATGTGTGCAAACTCTTATCTACTAAGTACTAGAGAGACTTGCTTCTTAGAAGTCTCATATAATATACTATTTATATCTACTGCTTCTTGCAGCCTGTGCTTTTTCTGAAAAAACCATACGTGTATATTACAAAGAATGATTTTTTACTATTACCCCTAGTATTTAGTAGATGAGAGGCCCTCAAAAACAAAAAGCCTGGAGATATTAAAAAATATTTATGAAGAATAAACAAATAACCTTCAGTTATATTTTTTCTATACATTTAATCTTGAAACAATTACATATTCATAGCAGGTTTCAATAAGTAGCACAGATACCCTCCTATACCTCTTATCCAGAATTCACAAATGGTAACATCCAATGTAAGTAAATTATAAAACCAGAAAATTGATATTGTACGACCCACAGTTTTTATTCAGATCTTTCCTTCAGTTACTCCTGGTTCTAGAAATGGCCTTAGACTCTTCACTTTTTAGATTAGAAAACCAAGAAGCTGAAGGATTATGCAAAGCCAGAATACTAAAACATAAAACCAACTCTGACATCTCTTCAGATGTACAAGGTGAATCTGTATTAGTCATTCACTAGAATTTCATGAACAATTCACTAAAGATCTTAAACATACTTTTATTTCAAATGTATCTCATGAGATGCATATACCTTTCTTCATACATTATTTTTCATCTCTCCAGAAGTCTCCAGAGCTTTGTTCATAAAAAATTCACCTCTTATTGATCAGTTGAAAAATTCTTAAAAGTTTTACTGCATTAGTAATACAAGTAAGCTCAACCAAAAAAGCAGCAGGCTACTTTAGTACCTCTGAATTCAGTGCAAAGCTGTATATCTGGAACAGGTAGGTTTATAAATATGAAATGAATAAACAAATGAATGATTGAATGAACAGTTTAAGTAGGGGTGCCCAAATATACCAAATATTTCCAAATTTCTTTAAGAAAAGAGAGAAAAAGAAATTTGCTCTTTAGTAAACAGACATTTGTGAAAAAATGTTATATTTTCTGGAGTAATTTTCACAACAGCAGAGGAAGTGCCTTTTGAGAACATCTAGTCAGCATCACCTGAGACCTGAACGAAGAACATGCTGTGTCTCATTTCTCTGAGCACCCACATTCTACTCTTGGGAACATCCTAAAATTTCTGCCTAATAAACCTTTACTGTGCCTCCTTAAAAAAAAAAAGTCCATCCTCCTACCCCATCTGACATGTAGGTGGAACTCAGGCACCTGTACTTTATTTTTAAAACTCACAGGAGGACTGAGAAAATAACCACATAGAAAAAACATCAAAAACCCTCATGGGTGATTATAAGTCCCTTACCATAAAAGTAGCCTAGTCAAACTGAATGTCTTATTCAAGGTAACACAGGTGATTAATAGAACTGAAAACAGAATTGAAGAAAGACTAGTACATTTTTTCACAAATGTCTGTTTACTAATGTAAAACATAATATATAGAAAAACTTTCAATAATTGTGAAATTTACTTTAATTGTGAAGCTATTGTCCCATTTTTAAAATGTTAAACTAGGAAAAAAAAAATTAACATTTAAAACTCTTGCTTGTATAGAGTTACTATCATAAGTAGGCAGGCATACATTTAGGCAATTCAAAGGCTTTGCCTGAGATATTTTAAAAAATGAAATGTATACATCTTATCTATGTTTCAAGTGCTCACTTTAAGCCTAACAATTGGCACCCTGCAAGTACTCAGGATGAGTCCACTGCAGATGTCCACCAAATATTTTTTATTCCACTGAGCCATCTCCCTTGCCCTAAATATTTTTTAAATAAAAGTTTGTATATAAAATAAATGAAACTCACTAGATACAAAATGTGACTCCACAATATTAGTGATACTATTCATCAGAGTAAACACTATTTATAAAACAGAATGGTTGCATTTCTCAACTTACCTTTAATTGAATCATTTTCAGCTCTCATTATGTCAATAAGGGAACTCTCCAATGAGTGCATGTCAAATGTCCTGGGGCGATCCTGTAAACAAAGCCATAAACCACTTTTTAAAACAGCGTAAGAAAATGAGTTGCATTTCAGAAACTAGACCCCAAAGTAGCAGGTTTACTGCTCTTAGTATGAGGCAACTTGGTTATTACTAATTGCTAGTAACACTTTCAAAACATCAAAAACCACAAAAGTACACCAAAATCAGAAGTGATTTAACTTCAAAACAATTATTTCAACAAAGGCTTAATTTTCATTTATAAAGCATAAACCATTAAAATTAATCTCCATATTAAGGAACATTAAATAAATGTAAAAAAATCTTAATCTCTACCATGTAAGATTTCAATAATGAGGCAAAATCTTCTAAGCTTGTTCCAATAGTTAAAACTAAACTGGCACCTCTATGTGCTACTTAGAATAGCTACATTTTCTTAATAGCTAGTGTGAAAATAGTCATCAGTTGTCTAAGAAAATCATAAAAGGGTTCCAAAATACATATAAGTGGGCATCATGAAAAAATAAATTATCCCCTTAATGAAGAAGATGAAAATGACAAATACATCTATCTCTTTAGTTAGTACCAAGGCTACCCTTTAATGCTAATGGTTTACCTTCTTTAAAGACTCTTTAAACTTACACACCATTTGGAAAATAGAAAAACATCTTTCCCTATAATCACTACACATATTAATAAAAACCATAGAAACCTTTTTGAGAGAATATTCCCTCCCCTAATATAAAGCTAAATCTGAAATAAGAACCCACATATTCTGCTCTCAACTACTGTGAAAAAGCTTTCTCTAAGGAGTATGGGACCAGCAATAGAGAACTGACACTGGGCATTCTGTCCTCCCATATGCCCCAGTGTGAAGAGTTACAAGCTCTCCAAATCACACTACTCATTACTTATGATAAGAGATACAAGAATACCATTTAGAGTTAATATCTGCATGAGAAACCATTGTTGGCTTAACAGTATCCAACCAAAAACCATCACCACAGCAGTATTAAATCAAAAACCATCTTGATATTTACTTAGTATTTCAATATACAAAGTTAGGTTTGATTTTGGAGCCATGAAATTAAATAGAAGAAAGAATATAGAGTTCAATGTTAGCCTAAAATCATAGTTTAATGAAGGGTGTTTCAAGACTCTGGAAGGAAGCCTAAAATATATACTGTCCCAACTATTTTGGAATTCCTGAGGATGAAGAATACTAGATATAAGTAAAGTTAAAGTTTTGTTTGATAATTTAAAATAGGGGGGAACATTATAATTGAAACTGAGTGGAAATAGTATTATGTGCTTATGAACATAGATACGCATATATACCACCATCATCACAACATTATTAAAAAAAAAAAAAGGTCTTCCAAAGGAATCTAACAAACAGTATTCTGTATCTTCTCTTCAGTTATGTTTTCTCTTACATTAGTTGTTTATTTAGTTTTTAAACTTTTGGTGCTGATAAGTGAAGCCAGCACCACTCATACTAACTACATGGTACCGCTGTGCTAGACTCACAGCTTTCTTGTCACATGACACCACATGTGACAAGGCTTTCCTGAAAGAAGGAAGATTCCTCCTGACTCCATCCCCCATCCTACTATATAGATAAATATGCACTAATGCTCACTGAATGAACTGTCTCATAACACAAAACATTTATTTATTTATTTATTTATTTGTTATTATTCTTTATTTCTGACTCTTAAAGAATTTGACTGCAGTAATACTTGGATATACTCCAATATTAGAAATAAAAGAAAGTTTTGCAAGTTATTTCCCCTTTGCAGGTATAAGAGGGTTTGATGGGATAGAGATGAGGATGGAAGAGGCAAGTTAACAGGCTGTTCTGCTCTACAGGTCTGATTCTAGACTTTTCCTCCTGATGCTTTCTTTGTTTTCTCTTCCTCAACCTGGTCCATAAAAAACAGGAGGAAGAGGGAGGCAAGAATGAGAACTTCAAAAAGTTGGTGTTCTTTTTTTAGACTTTATTTTAGTGTATGTGCTGATGAGGCAAGTTTTTTTTTGGTACCAGGTATCGAACTCAAGATCTTTCACTTACCAGGCAGGCGCTTATGCCACTGACTTATCTCCCTAGCCCTTTATTAATACTTCATGACAAGCACTGACTTAAACCAAAACCCTTACTGCATTTTCTTTTAGAAACAAAATGGATCTGAGGCAAAACCTGAGGTTTAGGAGTTAATACACAGTTGTACCATCTCACCATATAAGAGCTGGATTTGTCCACCATTCAGCCATCTATAAACCATGCCTCTAACTGGCTCATCACTTTATCCATCAGCAATATCCTGTCTTGGCGACCAGAATCCCTCATCACTGCTCAGTTGGCTGTGTCCTCTGACAGGGAGCTCCCCAAGAGCAGGAGCCACCTTACGGCAAAAGTTCCCCATGTTAACCTCAAACAGGTAAGTGTTCCAAGACAGTTACCACCTTAGCCAACAGAACTTTCCAAAAGGGTTTGCATGGCTGAAGCTCCCTAGAAGATGGTTTTTCTGTAAATATTATCATTTCCTATGGGTACCATATTATGAAATGGGTTTAAGAAGCACTGTCCCACATTTCTGTGTTACTCTGCCTCAAATACATACTAATGAATAACAAGCCCACAAATGTTTGTTAAATCAACAAACAGATGAATTCATGTAATTTTTAAAAGCTTAAAATTCTCTTCTACTTCCTGAAGGTGTGTTTATATATTTGCCCTTTATCACTATAGAGTTGCATATTTTCCTTAGCTAATATAAATAATGCAAGTAGGGGTAAAAACCAGATCTATTATTCTTTCTCACCAAACTAAAATAGTACATAATCTTATGCATTCTAGACCTCATATATTGTGCCAGTCACAGAATCAAGAACACAGAGGAGACACAATTGATAATTGGGTATGTTTATTTGATTCCTTTTATATGAGCTGTTTTTAATAAACCAAGAAACCTTATTGGTTTCTTGATAGAGTACTAGAATCCAGTCAATCACTATATAACTTCCCCTATTCCAGGACATAAAAATATTTGCTAAGCTTAATACCCACTGAGTTCTGTCAAAGTACATTAAACTAAAATCTGAAATGAAATTTTAAAATTTCAACAATGTTTTGTGATATTGAAATAAATCTCTTACCTTTTTACACTAATAATATTTTTAATTTTACTATGGTTTAATTACAGAGGTAAGTAAAAAAACAATATACAACCTCTGACAAGCTAGTAACTACCACATACAATGTACTGAGAAAAATTCAAAAGGAGACAATGCCTAAGCAGGTTACTGGTGATTGTATTAAACCCAAGTATCACAACACTAGTCTAACCTGAAGTCTTCTCCACAAACGAAGAGCACTACACGTTATACTTATTATAAACTACATTTGCAAAATACTTTATTTCTTATGACACTTTGGCAATCCTAAGAGATCAAAAGCCACATTTTATTTTATTTTATTTTTGGTGGAACTGGGGATTGAACTCAGGCCCTGGCGCTTGCCAGAGAAGTGCTTATTCTACTGAGCCATCTCCCCAATCCCAACATATTTTATCAAATAAACATTTTGTTCTCAGAGGGTGGTTGATTTATCATTCCTGATTTACATCATACTAACATTTTATAAGTTTTTAACATATAACAAAAAAATTGTAACTCTAAAATTTTTTTAAAAAGGTCTTTCTGTCCTAGACAATAAGAGACTGTACCATCAGATGGAAAGACAGAGACACATAAACTCTACATATAAGAACAGCACAAACAGTGCCAGTTTTATTCTCAATTAAAGATTTAAATTTAAATCAAGAGAATAAAATGTGCTTTGAAATCCATATTTAACTATTTGATTTTGCCTTTTAAGACTACTAACTGGACAAAACATAATTACTGACCCAGAACTATGCTTTAGAATACATTTTTTAGAATACATTTCTCAGAAAGTAAACTATAAAACAGAAAATTTGTTAAGTGACAGGTCTTTGTGAATGAAGCTGAATAACCAAAAAAATGAACAAATATAAATCAGTGTAATGATATTAGACACTAGAAGCTCAACTCTTGCAGCATATTTGTCCTCTACATATTTTCCCAGGTCTATAAAATGAAAGACCTTTTTAGCTCTCTAATATAGTTTTCTAAGCTCCAAAACAGCTTTGTCTTTTTTCCTTGCAGGGCTAGGAACAAAACCAGGGCCTTTGGCATTCTATGCAAGCTCTCCATCACTGAGCTATACTCCAGCGTATTTTTATATTTTAATCATGCAATATCCTGAAAGTCTATGCTCTAAAAAGTTCACCATCACCACTCTACACCATCAAGCTACACTTTCAGCCCTCCTAGATACTTAATGAAATGTGTTACATGTAACACATTTCATTGTTTTACATGTAATACAAAGTAGCACATTTTTCTGAAAAACAATTAAACTACTTGTAAGAGTCCAGATTTTAGATAAAAGATCAATGACTCACAAAACCAAAAACTATAATTCCATTTGCATTAACTCATCTTTGCCAGTTTCTCATGACAGCCTAAAGGGAAGAAAAACATACGATTTCCCTTTATTAAGCACAAAAATATTCATGACATTAGTCTATGCAGTTTTTTAATATTGTCTTAATTAATTCTCAAATCTAAATTAGACTGTGTTATTGTAATGAGAAAAGCTGAGATGAAGGAAAATTTACAGCTTACTTCATGGACTGGTTACTGCAGAGTTGAGCATCAGAGGTAGGATTCAAGTCCACTTCACAGTTTGTGATGCTTCCCTATACAAGGCAATGGTTATGGCAGTCAAAGGACCTGGCTGCCACTTAATACATATTTGAATTAAAGAGACACACTACTTTAAAGACACCTAGAGCATGAACATGCTGGCTAGTGCCAGCAAATCAAATATTACTTAATAAAGGTGGATCTGCAAACTGTAAGAGACATAGAAGACTTATCGCTCTTTCCCTTGGGATGATAGATGAGTGTGGCACACAAATTAAAGGCCAGTCATGGGCTGGGGAAATAGCTTGGTGGTCTAAGCACCTTCCTGGCAAGCACAGGCACCCAAATTCAATCCCTGGTACCCCATGCCATGCTGGCCCTGAAATCAGGCATGGTGTTGCATGCCCATGATCCCAATGCTGGAGGAGAGGCTGAGACAGTAGGATTATTATGAATCTGAACTCCATAGCGAGACCCTGCAACAAATTAAAAAAAAAAAAAAAAAAAGGCCAACCATACATGTATCTCTAAGTTACTGCTAACCACAGTAGAAGGGGCCATAGTAATAATATAACTTCATAGTTTATATGCATAATCTCACTTATTCCTCATAGAAACCATGTAACTGGTGATGTTCAGTTATCATTCTATTTCACAGATAAAAGCAATGAAACTCACAGTGATTAAATAACTTAAACAATGTCACTTAAAGTAGGCAGAATTTGACCCCAGGCCTTCTGACTTTAGAACATGTGAGTTCAATAATCACACATGGAAATAAAAGAACATCAATTATTCTCAGGGCTTAGCAAAGCACACGTTATTATAGTATTTAGACGTCATTCCATTTTGTAATCTTAATTGTTGTATATGATATGCTAAACTACATGTCAGTAACTGATTCAGTTTTTGTCATCTCTATATCACAAAACAATTTCAAATGGAAAAACTATACAATATCACTAACGAAAATCAAAGTTAAAAGAAGGGTAAGACCCTTAATCTTAATACATTCCTGAAAAAAAAATCCTTCCTGGCATGGGAAAATAAGAAGACCTCCATCAGCACACAGCTATTGACAAGACCTTTAACATTTCAGATGTAACCACAAGAAGCATGTGAACCTGTTGGTCTATCGCTACCAGTAAGAACTAAATTGTAATAAGGCCACAAAGGAAAAGAATCATTTTTGGCAATTTATATAATTTTTGAAACAGGTTTTTGTTATGATGCCCAGGCTTGCTTCAAATTCACAATCCTTCTTCCTCAGTCTTCCCAGTAGCTAGGATTACAGGTGCACACCTCTGAAGTGATTTTAAAAAAATCACAATGATAAACCAATGTGAGAATATGTCTGAATCACTTAAAGGTCTTGTTAAAACAAAAATACTGAGTCAACTCTCAAAGGTTTTCATTCAAGAGGTCTTGGTAGAGCCCAAGAAATTCACAGTTCTAAGCAGTGTCCAAGTGATGACAAGGACTATAATTTAAGAATCACATGACTAAGCAACTTCATTCAACAGATTAATTTCACTATAAACATTACTTGGTGTTGTCATGTGTATCTTATATCCTGATTTACCAACTGTGTGTAGTCCAGCTTAAATATCCCATAGGATTCATTTTAAGGTTTCCTTCTTTAAAACAAAACTCTCTCTTTAAGCTCTAAAGTACATACCTTAGGTAAAAAATTATGATCAAGTTCAAATTCAACAAATAGTTTTTCTTTAAGAAATTGAGTGGTCCACCATCAAGAATAATCAAAATAGGAATGTGACACATATATTTTTCACTCTAAAATATTATCCTTAGCATCTATACATATGATTCTTAACAGGGTATGTGCCTATATTCACTAATTATGTGTTTCTTCTTAATACTATTAAACATATCCTCCAGATGCCATCTCTATTCAAACAACAAAGGGTATTCTAATGTACTCTTTTGGTAAGATTTTTCTAATTTATCAAGTCACATTATCATAAAATTGTATACTGTATCTTGGTCCCTGTTGATTTACTTTTAGAGAATTGTGGCTTAATAATATTTCCAATTTTAATGAGAAAATATTATTTTCTTCTTTAGCAAAAAATTTAAACATCTTCAGATTTTCTTGGAAAATACGTTACCAACAACTATCTACCAAAATTATGTCTATCAACATCCCATGATTAGAGACCTAAAAAACAACTTTGTTTAAAAAAATGTTTCAGTCTTATTTCAAAGTATATTTACTTCCATCAGGGAATAAGAGTTACATAAGATATTACATTCTACTTTTATTGTCCTGGATGTTGGGAAGTTGACAACTAAGTTTTATGCTGAGTGGTAATAACTGTCCTCAGCCTCAACTATCTCATGTAAATGTGGCTGATATTATCCACCACCACTATCCTATTATTGGCTCTTTTTATATTTGAGCTACTATTTCTTAGGATTACCAGATTGGATTTAAAACACAAAAAGTAACTGATTAAATAGAACCAAGTTATTAAAATGCAAAGCCAAAGTTCCCTTTCTTCTGTACTTTCTTTTTTATGAAAACATACACTAATGTGATCACATTTAAGATGGCTCAGAATCTGCACTGACTGTGGAAGTTTCTCTTTTGGCTTCCACTTTCCCTGGTGAAGAAGGGAAAAGAAAATACTTTGGTTTAAAAGGAAAGTCTATGCAAGTGCATTAGCTGCCAAAATAAATAAGAAATTTGAGATGCTAGTAGAGTCCATAATTAATCAAAAGTAACTATGGAGTTGTAATACAAGATTTTCTAAAACCTAAATATTCTTCTAGGAATAAATGGTATTTAAATTCACAGATCAAGGGTTAAGTTCACAGTCAACTTTCAGGATCTGCTTCCAAATGACTATTTCCCCACTGGACTCTAAGCTTCACTCATCTCCACATCCACAAAGTACAATGTATATGCAGCATGCTACAAATCTATCACCACCAATGTGAAAAAGGACTAACATGCTCTTACTGGCTCTGTGTTGTGCATTTTACATGAATTATATACCATTTATATGCATTAGTTCTTGACAACCACTATATGAAGTCATCACATTATACTCCTATTTTAGGTAAGTGAAGTTATAAGACATTAAATGCCTTCAGAGTAAATAGTAAATGATACATTTTGTCTTTAGAGAAGCTCAAAAAGAGCATACCTTTTACCTGAGTCTTATTAAGATCTAGAATTTTCACATTAGACATTTAAAAGGTGTGAAATCCCTCATTGTATATACAAAGCCTATAAGTGTCAAAGGCCTATGTCAAAGGGGTAATTATCTGAAGTAGAAGGAACTACAATTTAGTAGCCTCTCATATTTCTTAACAAGTCCCTTTTTCATTGAGTACGTTCTCAAGACCTCTTGAATGAAGGCAAACAGTTTCACAGATCTTAGGCTATAAAATGTTTCCTAACAGAATTACAAACTATAACTATATAAATAAAGTCTTTGGTATATTATCTTCACTGCATCAAAGGCTCCATTTGGTTTCCAGGTGAACTGATAAGTCTTAGGATCTCTCTACAAGATCTTTAAGAAAATTTTCTTTTATTCCCCCTTAATTAAATAAAACATACTTATGTTGAGCATTAGAAATTCTTACCACAATACTTTCTTTCAGTATTTATTTATAATAAACAAAAAACCATCAAACTGGCAGTCTAGGTTTAGTTGAATCCTTTTTGACAATTTGTTCATACTAACCTTGTCTGGCAGGGAAAAATAACTAAAATTTATTAGAAGACCTTAAATCACCACTTACTAAGCAAGTGATCTTGATATTGCAACATCACTGAACCTTGAATTCATCTACAAAATGAACTCCATGTTTGCTAAAACTCATCAGAATCTGAAGTCAGGGGCTGGTGAGATAGCTCAGTGGACTAAGCACCTGCCTTGGTAAGTGCAGAGACCAGGGTTCAATCCTCTGGTACCACATGCCTCACTGGCCCAGCCCCTGGGCATACTGGGCCAACCACCAAGACCAGGCATGTGGTGCACGCCTGAAATCCCAGCACTCAGGCTGAAAACAGGAGGATCACTACAAGTTCAAGCTGCACTGAGACCCTGTACCAAATACATTAACAAAAAAAAAAAAAAGGGAATCTGAAGTCAGGAGGGGAAATGCTACACCCAAATGCACAATCCTTATTCCTAGAGTTTGTGCCCTGTAATCTCTAACATCCCTTCTCTTTTGTGAGCTTTAACAGCAATCCATACAGCACCCTGTGCCCAGCTTCTGTCTTTCTGGGTCCTTATACATTTCCAGCCTTTGGGCAGAAAGAACTCCTCAACTCTCAAGTACAACACAGGAAGTTACCAGACTGTATCCTTCAAGAGAAGAATGGTCGCATTTGTTATGGTTAAATATTCCTAACCCACCATCCATCAAAAAATCATACATTTGTGGGTTAAAAAATGAAAAGGCCTGGTGCAGCCTAACGGCCTAATAACCAAACCTACACATTCACTTTAAAAAACAAAAGCAACCAAAACAACATTTGTCCCATCCTGTTCCTCTTCTCTTATTCTTCCTCCAGTAAACATGTGCTAGGATCTATATGTAGCTGAAAGAGTATTTCTTTCACATGTAATGGGCCCTGAAATCTGCTATCCATAGTTAAAATTTGCCTTTTGTGGCACATTTTGTCACAGAATACAAATAAACATGTGTTGCTTTTGTTATATCTGAAGTTGGACCACATTTGTTTGCCTTAAAGATTAATCAGCTCATGAATTAAACTATTGAAATGCTTTATCAAAGATTATCATAGATCAAAAATATACTATAAAATATACTATGAAGTCACTTTACAAGAGCCTTATGCCTATCCCATAACATAGCAGATGTTCAATAAATGTGTGCTTAATACATTAAAACACTTAAAAAAGTGGATAAAAGTCTAACTACTCCCAATTCAAATCTATGTACTATTACCCACTCCTTACTAAAAAGTCACAGACATCTATTAAAATGTTTCTTTAATATATATAAAAGTAGGGCTTATCAATATCTGGATAATAAAGTAGCATAACTTCAGTAGCTTAAGACACTTGTAAGGTTTATAGCTGATTTCTTCTTGTGGAATATTAGAAAGGGTCACATTCAAACAAAAAGGGGATATAAATGAAGGAACATTTTGTAGTTATACACACACACACACACACACACACAAAATAGGATAGATACACAGCTACTTTCTCTTAGTTCAATAAAAAGAAAGATATGTACTAATATTGTTTAGACAAGATACCATATCTGCATCTTGTACTCTGATAACTACTATGAAGACAACAATATGCAATGTAGGGCCAGGGAGATGGCTCAGTGGAATAAGCGCTTCCCTGGTAAGCACAAGGGCCTGAGCTCAGTCCCCAGTTCTGCCAAAAAAATAAAAATACAGTAAAATAAAAAATATGCAATGCAAAACAATATGCAATGCATTAATTATTGTAACTATCCTACTAACCTGTTTTGAAACTGTCTCCATGTTATTTGTTTCTCAATAAAATTAATATAAAAGTCAAAAAATTAAAATTAAAATAAAAGTAGGACTAAGTTCTGCTGTCTGAACACCTGTCTGGCAAGCACAGGTGTATATGCAATACATGGCCTAAAGTTTTTAGTAAAACATAGACAACATCTTTTAAAATACTGATATAGACTGCTAATCATAATGAAAATTTATGTACACAATCATTAAACTTCCCTTTTAAAAAATTGTTAATTCTGCTAAATCATTTATCTGTCCTGGGTTGCATTTATAGCTGACTCAAAAGAAGTTCTTTGAAAAATAAAGTATATACTGTAAGATAAGCAATATTAAAAACTGTTATAAAATTTTTCATAGGATTGAAAGCCATATATAAATTTAAAAATACTACGGTGCCTAATATATCTATATAATTCAGGTATCTCACAATAACCCTTTACTGTTATCTATTATTATCTTCATAAGGTACTGACTTCCCAAATTTAAGAGATTTACTCAGGGCTACACCATTAATTAAAGATGACTCAAACTCATTCTTCTCTTTACTACATTTTTGGCCTTAGAAAATGGGCTTTCTCAAAATACTTTCTTAAAACTAGACAAGTTATTCATGTTTCACATTCAGAAACTGATTTTTTTAAAAAACACAAGATCTATACCTCTATCTTTCCATCCACTATTTTCTAAAACCTTGAAAATGTAACTCATTGCTTCAATACTATAAAATATAAGAAAAAGCAGATGAAACTCTAACACTAAAGTTTAATTTATACATATTGCTAGTATATGTATTGCTATAAACATTGTGAAAAAATTATATTTTTAATTTCTGTGAGACTTTTGAATAAATGAGTATTGGTCACAAAACTTTAAAATGAATGCTCACATCATAAGCTGTTTGCCTTAGAAACAAATTACACTACCTGTGATGAGAGTAAAACCCCAGGTACAATATATACGTGAAAAAATCTGATACTGGGTCTTCACAATTATTTTTTTGCAGCAAGGCAGAAAAAGATCATAAGGAAAATAAATTGAGATTGTAAACTTCAAACAGGCATGTTAATTTTAAGACTATTCTTTTCTTATAAATGATGACTCTCAAAAGCTTAACTTTGTGAGTTAAATCACTTCTTTCTAGTTACAATAACCACATTTGCTAGGCTTGCAGTAAACAGGTTTTTCCTGATAGATGTTGAAAAGCAATGTGTTGATCATATTCCATGGCTTCCTGAAGACAAAATATAATTTAAAAATTCTACTCTGAAACCAGTTTTCACTTCAAGTGAAAAAAAAATTCAACCTCATTAAAACCCTATAATGCCTATAATGTGAGCGTTCATTTTAAATATTTGTGACAAATACTTATTCAAAAGTGCTTCACACAAATTAAAAGTATGGTTTTGTCACAATAAAGGAGGGAGGAAACTATTTGGTATATCTTTACCAATTTTTTTTCATTATCTCAATCCTGCTAGAACTAGAATCATTCAATTCATATTTTTTGCTGGAATGAAGCACTGCTGAGTGTGATGGAGCACATCTATAATGCCAGCACTCAATGGGAGGCTGAGGCAGGAGCATTGCCCTGAGTTCGAGGCCAGCCTGGGGTACATAAGTGAATTCAAGGCCAATCTGTACTACACAGTGAAACCCTATCTTACAAAATTATATTATATATGTAATATAATTTTAAGTATCCATAAACTGATAGCATTAAGAGAGTTACTAAAGGGACAGAAACTATTTGCTTGATCAAGACAATTGAACAAATCTATGGTGCTTGTATCCATAGTAATAGCAAATAAAGTTGTAAGTAAAATCCTATAGTATTTCCCTATAATAAAATTTTAGGATAATCTTTGTGACATACAGAATATTTTTTTCCTCATTGTTTGCCTCTTAGCTAACAGGTAAGAACAAATTAATTCAGCTGTAGATAATGGAATGTCAGCATATTTACTAAGCAATTCTTCTATATTTTCCTGTAAGGACAGAAGATCTAGGCATTTCTCCAAAGAAGTGCTACATTGAAATATTACTGGACAGTGTCCCAATATATCATTTGGGTTGGACATCAGAATTCCAGGATGTGTTTGGCAGAACAGGTAGGATTTTTTTCCCTTAAAGTAAGGGTCAAGTCATGTCTGTGGTCACATGAATATAAGCCTTGTTTCTTCATTTTGAAAGAATGAAATTAAAAGCAAAAGTCACAGAGTTGAGAAATCCTATATCGGAAGTAAAATAACTTATGTGAAAACTCTTAGGCCAGTAAGTGGAAACTACTCAAAATTAAAAACAAAAGTATTGATTGAATTTATCTAATTACACTTGATAAATATACTCTATTATTTTCTACTTTTAAATTTCTACCACTAGCTTTTTGTCTTGTTTTGAGAGTCAGTGTCTCGCTATGATTCCCAGACCGAAGTTTTCCAGGCTCAACTGATATTCCTGCCCCAGTCTAGCGAATAGCTGGAACCACACCTGGTTTAGCTTTTGATCAATCATCATGTATCACTATAAAGTTTTTCCATTCATCTTATGTGTTCCAGGGAGGCCTCCTCTCACTTCCACCCCTTCCTGATTATGTGAAGAGGCACAATACAAAATAATGAAAAGTAAAATCTTGGGTATAAATTAGGATAATGAGGGTCCAGGGAGATGGCTCAGTGGAATAAGCACTTCCCTGGCAAATGCAAGGGCCTGAGTTCAATCCCAATTTCCACAAAAAAAGAAAAAAAAAATTAAGATAATGATTTCTATCTCATAGGACTGGTGAGTGGATTAAATGTGTCAATGTATCTAAAACAGAACAAACCAGGTATGTTAGCTATTATTATATGCAAATTAATGTACCTGAAAATAGGATGTGAGAAATGTCATTTGAATTCACATAATGGAGCAAAAATAACTTAGAAACAAATTTTAATACAAAAAGTTTCCAAAACACAATGCCTTCACCTATAATTTGAGACATGGTTAGCCATATTCTTGGAATCTATGTTTATGCTTTATAAACATGGATAAAAGGAAATGTTGAGATTGAACAAAAAAAAACTAATGTAAAATTTTATTCATATTAATTCCCTTAATGTAGCCAAAACCATAGTAAATAAATGTCAAAGTAATTCTGGCTCATTACAAAATAAATACTCACAGCAAGGGTTTTAATTTCAAGTAAATTACTTTAACTTACTATAACAACACTACACTTTGATTGAATACCAATATTATCTATTCTGAACTACTACATGAGCTATTATCTATTCTGTATTATCTAAATTCTATTCTATGATGTCCATGGTATATTTCAAGATCCCTCCCTAACACCTAAAGAATTCTTTTTAATGGCAATAAAATTAAACTGCTACTATCTATTAACTTTGTTTCCTAAAATTCCTAAGTTTAGTGTTTAAAGTTATACATTTAAGTAAGACAGGAATGTTCAGAAACAAAACTGCAAATTGTAGCTGAAACAATGAATTCCACAGTTGGTTGCTTTGGAATCATAAGGCACTTCAAGGTTCATGTAAGTCACTACACTCATTTTATAAAGAAACTGGGCCCTCAGTTCTAATATTGATAGAGCCAAGACCACAATGTAGGTCTCCTGCATACCAACTAAATAAATCTCCCTTGCAATATTTCATATCAAATTTAACCATAAATTTATAGCAACTCAAATGGGTACTATTTGCCAAACAAGTAATTCAAAAGAATCATTGTTTAAACACACACAGACACACAGACACAGACACACACACACACACACAAACTGTATTCATTTAAGTAAGCATAGCAGTAGTCAGTTTACTCACATCTTTTATTCCAAATCCCGACTAGGAGTTGCTTGACATGTGAGATTTTTAAAAATCATTTATTTCTCTTTCAAATCACCCTTATATGTGCCTACTGTCCTGCTCTGTAACTCAGACATGCACTTCTAAAAACAGTGGGGACAGGGAGCAAAAATCAGCAATTTGCTTTTGAATCCTACAGTATTTGAGCCAGGAACACTGAAAACCCTTTTTTTGTCCTCAACACAAGAAACAGGTAAACATTAGTTTCCAACGATATCTTTTAGTATCAATCTTAGTTTATTTTTCATAAATCAGCTGAACCTCCATAAAAAGTGATAAAAAAGATTTCATATGACATCAGCCTCAAAAGAAAAAAATATAAATGTGCATATTTACATGCCTTATTCACTGACTGAACTTTTCACTTTTCCCAAAGCAAACATTTATGTCATTAAAATGAAACTGGGAGACATATCATGAGGTTACATTAATTCATTCTGTCAGTATTAAAATATGGAAGAAAAACGTATTCATTCTGAGCCTAATCCAGTTAAAATGTACTGTATGCTATCTCAGATTTTTCGAATTAGCAATAGATAAATAATTCATAAAGGTTACCTTTGGGTTAATTTTTTTAAATTTATGCCTGAAGAAATATCTAAAATAACTTTTTAAAAAATAGACTTCATGGGATTGTCAATGGCTTTAACAGTGATTTATCTGACCATTAAAACATGACAATTACCCTTTGGTTTGAGTACAGTCACTTTCTAAAAGAAACTGTCAACTGTTTTTTGATAGGAAAAAATGCATTAAAAACTTAAAGCTAAATTTAACAAAATAGTACTGCACCAAATCCTCAAAATGGAACAGAAATGTAAGTCAGTCTTAGGAATGACAGTCTCAGAGCAAACTTCCCCTCCCCCTAAACAAATAACAAATTAAAACAAGTAATTGAGCCAACAATGTATTTTGAGAACACTACAATTATTTTGTAATCTGTTTTAGCCCTTGAAGAAAGATTTCTAAAATAATCCCCTAGTTGTACCATATGTATAGGTATGCACATGTATATATGTGTGTGTGTATGTATGTGTGCATAGATATAATTTTAATGCTTGTCTTTTAGCTTCAAATTTATACTCCTACTAGCTGTGTGTAATTTATTCATCTATAAAACAGGGATCAAAACAGAACCTGTGGGGTTGCTCTAAGGACTAATTCAATGTTATCATAATAACATCTATAAGTTTTCTAACA
Source organism: Ctenomys sociabilis (assembly GCA_004027165.1). Taxonomy (NCBI): domain Eukaryota; kingdom Metazoa; phylum Chordata; class Mammalia; order Rodentia; family Ctenomyidae; genus Ctenomys; species Ctenomys sociabilis. The sequence goes on along the minus strand of PVKA01002700.1, from coordinate 1,338 downwards.
TACATAAAGTATCATACTCCCAAAGTATACAAATTTGGTGGGTGATCAACTAACAATGACATTTCTTATATCTTGTTTCTATCAACTAAACTGGCTGCTAATTAGTTAAAAAAAAAAAAAATCAATGTGATTCTTGCCAGAAAAAAGGATATACTGGTAGCAAAAAAGACAAGTGAGCCCTGCCTGGTTCTAATTTTAGGAATGGCTTAATTATATACCCCCCTAGTGTTAACATTGGAAAACAAAACAAATGGGAGAAAGGCATCATTTAAAAAAGTCACTCTGAAATCAAGACTTTCATAGTATTTGGAAAGTAATGTATTTATCATGCTTTAGGCCCTGGGTTTGATTCTGAGCACCACAAAAAAATTTAAATCCAATAAAAAAAAAACTAAATAAATGGTGAAGAGAATATTTAGATTATATCCTGGCTAATTCCTAAATTAATAATGGGAGTAACTGCTAAATTGATCAATTCAGACTGTTCACACTGCAAGGCCTTAGGTTTAAAATATAACCAGAGAAAGTGGCTATAATCTATAGTTGGTTTTCTGTGAATCACTACATTTCAGAATCAAAAGAAATGAATTTTCTACGTATATAGTTACTTCATATGGGCAGAAAACATTCATTAGTTTCTACAACAAAATATATTGTATTTACATATTACTTTTTCTCACCTAAATATTCAGCATGGAAAACTGACCCTAATTCTCTTTTGAGGCAAGAAAGGCATTAGGGTTAATAATTATGACACCATTAGCTATCTAGTATTCATAATTATCACAGAAAGATTAAGACTACAATTAGAAGATTGCTAAAGAAACAGCTGAATATTTTATTCCAAATTATACTTTTCTCCTACTAAAATAGCCCAACTGATTCATTTTTCTAAGAAGACTTCTGATGTGAATATGGACAATTCAGATTCTTTAGTTCCACAGATACTACACAGTGCTATTTCCTTATTCATCTTAATCTATTAATGGAACATATTCTTACCGGAAAAGGAAAAATGTTGTCAGCCCTGTTCAAGCTATCTTCCATCCAGGATTTAGGAGCAAAGGCAGAACTGGGGCGAGCATACTTCTGGAGCTGAATGTGATTGCTTGCAAAATTTTTCTTCAAAGGTGAGATGGAGTTCAGGGGTGTTATTCCACCATTCAGCCCTCTTCGGTGATCTCGGCCTTGGGAACCTCCCCAGCCACCATATCCCCCACCTCCTGGGCTCCAAGAAGAAGATGGGGTAGGAGAGGGACTCTGGTAACTGCTCCATGGAGAAGGGGGCTTGTTAAGATTATTTGCCAAATGAGGCAGCTGGTTAAAAGCAGCATTTCT
>PVKA01002699.1:0-120736 GCA_004027165.1 Ctenomys sociabilis | reverse complement strand
TGAAATACATTATGAGCAATTCTCAAGAACTTCAAATGTATAAAAAATGTTGAAGCTGTTTTGATAAAAAGTGAATGATTCTTGCCTAGAACATAATTTTCTTTATATTTCCCGAGAGCTTATTAAAGATTTAGAGAAACCTTCTTGGCCTAGATTTGTACATGGGTGAGTATAAACCCCTCACTCCAGTATCTCAACACATTTTCAAGGCAAAATTATGAAGGAATATTTCCTAAAGATCTCTATTCAGCCTGCAGTGCTGGCCTTGCCCCTGTGGCATGCTGAGACAGCAACTGAGACTGGGCATGGTGCTGTGTGCCTGTAATCCCAGCTCTTGGGAGGCTGTAAATAGGAGGATCACTACGAGTCTGATCCAGTAGTGAGACCCTGAACATCCTTAGACCCTTTCCTAAAGACAAAGACAAAGAAAAAAAAAATCTCTATTCAGATTCAGTTCTTATTTTGGTATCCAGCATCCTGTAGAAACAACACACACCTATATAAATCCACATCAGCTTAAAAGGAACTTAATGTGAAGATTCACTAGATTGGCTATGTGATGTTTTGTTTTGTTTTTGTTTTAAATGATGATGCTGAAACATGTGTATTCAAGGATCTTGCTTCTAGCCATGACTGAGTTCACTAGAACTGTGCTACTTCTCTTATCATAAACAAATAGGAAATATGTGCAATGACTCTTCTCAAACATTGGATATCTGTCAACTAACAGTGGAGAGCAAATGACGCTATCTCTAAAGCTGCATGGCTTTCAGCCTGAGAATACTTGTGAGACCTCTTCCTGGGTAGCTGAACCTAAGCAGAGCACAGAGGACGGATGAGTGCTGCTGTGAGGTGGGGACACAGGGGGAGGCAGCTCACCCTGGCCTAAGCAGCTGGCATCAGTTTTAGGACGTACTGCAAAAGAATGAGCTACACCAAAAAAAAAAAAAAAAAAGAAAAAAGGGAAAAGAAGGATCTAATGCCACACAGAGGTGTGCTTTTGGATCTGTGGGAAAAATTCAGCTTCCTGTAGCCAGAGTATTACTTCTGTCAGCTGGGAAACAAAACAACTACCTAGGCCTCTGAACTTCACAACACCTAGAGCTCAGGTATGGTTGGAAGACATAAGAGTTCTGTGTACTCAGAGTGACCTGATTTTCTGAGCATACACTAAATAAAGAAACTAGAAGTTCACATACAAGAAATAAGGCTAATCTCAGTGCTAAGGTTCTCATAGATCTACTCCAACAAAATTTTCAAAGATGTTCAATAAGTCTAATTTATTAAAGATAACTCCTTAGAAAAATGACATGCAATATTCAATGAAATTGAATGAAAAATGCAGCCATTCGGCAATATTAAATTAATCATGTCTTGCATCCTGTCAAAAATACCAGAAAGGTGGAAGTGGAAGCACAAGTTTATAATCCCAGTACTCGGGAAGCCAGTACAGGAGGATCACAAATTCAAGGCCATCTAGGCTACATGACAAATTCAAAGCCAGATTTGACTATGTAATAAGTGATTATTTCAGAAAAAAAAAAACAAATGAAGTTTGAAAGTGACCTGACAAAACCAAGGGACAAATTACTCAATAAATGAGGCTCAAAAATAAGAGATGAGGGAACTAGCAGATCAAACCTCAGAACCTATTATAAATGTAATCAGTATTCAAAGAAATTAAAAAAATAAAGTTATACTGATGACAAAAAGAAACTAAGAAAAATAAGCAAATAAAATTTTTAGGAATAGAAAATTAAAATAACTATAACTATAATGTCACTGGGTGAGTTCGAGAGCATATTGAGTTTTTCACAAGAAGTCAGTAAACTCAAAGACAATCTATTTGAAATTTGGAGGAAAAATAACCTAAAAGGAAAAAACCACAACTTCAGCAACTCTCAAGAAATGAATAGGGGCTGGGGAGATAGCTCAGTGGAATAAGTGCTTCCCTGGCAAGTGCAAGGGACTGAGTTCAATCCCTGGTTCCGGAAAAAAAAAAAAAAAAAGCATGCTATATTCATATATGTGCTACAGGAATATCAGAAAAGGGAGTGAGATCATACTTATTATTTGTAGACATGGTGCTCAAAAATATTCTAAATCTTATAAAACATGTAAGTGAAATGTAGAATGTATGGAAGAAAACATGCAGAATCTGCATAAAGACAGATGTACAAACCTCATGCTGATGGGGAAAACATTGTCTAATGTTGCTGTAGAGGAAAAGACATTACAAATGAGGATAAAAGACTTAAGAACTGCTGGGCAAACCACTAAAACTAGTGCAGGCAAGAAGGCAGTGCAATACTACATTTATAATGGAAGATAAAAGAAAAGTAAAAGGAGGCAAGCATGCATTAAAATCTACATCCAGTGACAATATCTTTTGGACCCAAAGACAAGATAAGTAAATTTCAGACAAAACCCAAGAAAGCTATTATTGTCAGACGTGGTCTACAAAAACTGTTAAAGTATATGCTTTTAAAAGAAAATATGCCCTGGGCCAGTTAGGCCAGCCCCACCACTGGGGCACATGAGATGGCTATTGAGACGGCATGGTGGCATACAGCTGTAATCCCAGCACTGGGGAGGCTGTAAATAGGAGGATCACGATGAGTCCGATCTACACAGTGAGACCCTGTAGACCCTATAGACCCTGTCTTAAAATAAAAAAAACTGTCTGTGAATGAAAGAATTTTGAAACTAACAAATGTATCGGAACATGTAATATACATACTCACTAAAATTAGTATGATATAGCCTGGGCTTCATAACAAGGAATAGGTTCAGAGATTAAAAAGTGACATGTAAATGTCATTTATGTTGCAAGTAATTTAAAATTTAAAAAAATGAGAGAAAATGTGCTAAAATTCTCTAGTGTACATTAAAGCATCAAAATGCAAGAAGCAAAATCTGATGTAACTGAAAGGAACAGAAAAATCATTAACTTTTGCTCTAGATGTTATTTCTTCTCTTTGTTTAGTTGATAAAACAAGAAATAAACCAATGAAAATATGAACAATATAAATTTCATGGACCTAACTGGCATTTAGAGAAGAATAAGCAAGCAATTGTTGAATATAAAGTATAAATATGTACAAATAAATGAAGCACTGACCAATATGAACCATGGACCATGAAAAACTTTGAATAGAAATCACACTGAGTGTGTTTTCTAACTATAAAACATTTGAAATAGAAATTCCTAACAAGGCCCAGGGAGATAGCTCAGCAGCATAAGCAGTTGCCAGACAAGAAATTGTTTTTAATGTATATTCCATAGAGAATTTTAAAAACTATGTTAGTTATAAATATTTTCTTGAGATTATTGCTTCTTTTTTTTCTTAATGTTATCCTTAAAAGAATAATATTACTGATGAAATTTTTCATAAGGTCTCACTCAACAGCTCAGACTCCTAGAGATGTTCCTGTGTTCAGCATTCCCAGAACTGGGATTACAGGAGTGTACCAATACACCTAGATATGATGGATAGCTCAGTATGCCCAGGGAAAGGGCTGGCATGGCATGTGGACCCCAGGCCCTCAGCTTGCCTAAACACATGATTAGTTCACTGAACTATCTCACTGGCCTTTACTCATGAAATTTAACATTTAAAAATTACTTCTGAATTTAATATTTATAAATTCCCTTGGTTCAAAGTAATAAAGTAGCAATATCAAAATATTTTGAACTAAAATTCCACTGTGGAATGTAACTAGAGCATTGCTTAAAGAAAATATTATAGTTTCAATTTTTTGCATGAACAAAGATGAAATAACTAGAAAAGAGAGATTAAATTAAAACTGAAACAATAGAAGAAAGAAAAGAGGACAGATGTCAATGAAGTAAAAGATAAATTAGTAATAGAGACAAGAAAATGTTGGTTATGTAAAGAACTCAAATGACTTTGGAAACTTTAGTTTGACTAAAATAAAACATAAAAAAGACACAAATTACCTACATCAGAAATGAGACCAGGTATTTCTTTGCTTTGTTTTTCTTTTTTTGTGTGAGGTTGTTTTGATACTGAGAACTGAGCCCAAGGCTTCTCACACAGTGGGAAGTTTCTACCACTGAGCAATCACCTTAGACACTTTTAAATTTTTTTCGAGAAGTTTCCTTCTGTTGAGCCACTTATCCTCCAGTTTGAGATTGTCCTGCCCCAGACTCCTAAGTCACTGAATTATAGAGTACTATTTTATAGACATAATAATGTACAAAAGAAATATTATGAACAACTTTAATCCAATACATTTGACAAAGGAAGTAAAATGAATTAATTCCCTGAAGATACAAATAATCAGAGCTGTATGGACACATCCATATTTAATATGGATGGAAAACAGTTTCAGAAAAATATAAAGCAAAATGTAGCAAACATAGAATAATATAGTATATGTGTGATGAAGAAAGAAATTAAGGTTTAAAACTGTCCTACCAAGAAATCTTTGATATTCTGACATCTAAGTAAAAGTATTTACACTTTCCCAACAAATAGTATAATATAGAAAAGTGGGGTATTATATTTTAAAAGTGCTAAAATGATATTATTAAGGTGGACAATGTATAGAAATATTGTACTGTGTTAAATTAAGAATTTTTATTTGTTGAATATTTAGAAAACTGCATTTTCACATATTCTGGGCACAAGTTTGTTTTTTTAAGCTACAATATTTTTTCTGAGACTATGATATTCCTCTTTATTTTCTTAATAGTATCCTCACACATTAATAACTCTGTTGAGTTATTTGTCCAGCCCAAGGTTACTTTATTTTAAAACCTCAAGTAATATTACATTATTTCTTTTGCTCTAAAGTGAATTTTGACATAATTATCAGTGCTATACAATTGTTATGGCTTGCATTTTACTAGTACAGTTTTCCATTCTTTGATATTGAATGTTTGTAAATCCTATGTTTCATATTGCCTCTTATGAAGATGAGATAGACCAACTTTTTAAAATTCAATTCAATAGGTTTTGTCATTTTACAAAAGATTTTGGGTCCTTTAATGTTTATTAAAATTGCAGTATATTTTTATATATTGATATTATCGTATTTTATCCAGCTTGCTTTATAGTTTATTTTTTTCTATTTTGATTTGTATCAATAATGTAAATTTCACTAGTAAAGTTTTGGATCTTTAAACATGTGTTTTCTCAGTTGTATAGCATCATCCCTCATTTTATAAAATATATTTTAAATTTTAAATATTAACTATAATCATTTTATATTTTGTGGACATGATATATTTGTATATATGATTTTGATCTGTTTTTATCATTGTATTCTTTTTCCTTTCCTTTTTCCTGAACTTTTTCATTACAATTATATTTGTTGACCTTCATAGACATTTGAGTTCTGGCTTGAAGATTTATTTTCTTCAAAATGCTTTTGTAATTGTGTACACTAGTCAGCTCAGTAATTGTATTAAAGTAAATGTTATCTTGAGGCTTTGAGACTTCACAGTTTGCATAAATTTCTGCTATAAATCCATATTTGCTATTGTTTTACATTACAAATTCTCTAAAAAAATTGAATTACTCTCTGCTCCTCATATCACCAGTAATATAGATATATTTCATTCTGTTTGCCTTTTGTAGTACAAATTCTTTCTATCCCTCCATTGCCCTGAGCATTAATGTGGTTCTCTAGGGTCCTGCTTCCTCCTGCAGGCAGCACACTAAAGCTCCCACCTTGTCAAAGCCTGCCAAGGCTTTGGTTTCTGTCCCCAGAATCCTTTTGGCTCTAAAACTAAACTTGATTATCAGAATTAAGGCTAATGTGGTGCTTCGGACTCAGCCCAATATTCTGGCTTCCTGCGTTCACTCTGCCTTTAGCATCTGAGTGCTCCTTCATTTCTTTCCGCTTCTTTGGTATTCTGGATCAAATGCTTGTGTCCCTCCAAGATTCATATGTTGAAACGCTATCCCTAAATGTGACCTTTTTAGGAAGTGGGGTCATTGGAGGGAAATGGGGATCAGACTGGGTCATGGAGGTAGAGTCCTCAGAATTGAAATTAGTCTTCTTATAAGCATCTCAGGAGAGCTTTCTTTCTCTCTTTCCACCACACAAGGACACAGCTCGAAGTTGGTAGTCTGAAACCCAAAACAAGACTGTCACCATAATCTGGCCATGCCTGCATATGATCTCAGACTTCTATATTTCCAAACTGTAAGAAATAAACTTCAGTTGTTAATTAGTCAGTCAGTTTATGTCACTCAGGCACTGTGTTACAGAATCCCAAAGGAATTAAAATAAGAGATTAAATGCTAAATTTTTTTCCTCTTATTTTGCTTATTTTAATTGTTTTTAATAGGATTTTCAGGTAGAGTGCCTTCTCCATGAAATTGTAGGGAGGTTAAGTTTGCCAACATGATTTTATTTTAGGGTTGTGGAAAAAAGTGCAAGCTATAATTATTTTGTGAAGACACAATATATGACATCTGCATTTTAGGTCTTTTGATAAAATAATAATGCCACAATCATCATACAAGCAAATAATTACACATAAAATATGATCCAAGTACAAAACATGTTAGGAGGCAATTTAGCATCTCCTCTGAAATCGCTGATATAGGCAAATTCATTCAAAAATGAACAGTTTGCAAAGGCTCTATTTTCATTCTTTTTTGCTCAAGTGATTTCAGAAAGTTTCCAACTTCCTTCCAATGCCCAAAGGAACCATTAGGAAGTATGATTTACGTGCATCCTCTAGCTAAGTCATTCGGCTTCAAATGTAGGATTTTAACGCACTTTCCTTCTTTTTTTTTATTTAAATGTGCCACTCATCCATTTGCTCTGTATCTGTTAAGTGGCCAGTAACTTAGAAGTCATGTTTGATTTCTATCTTCTATCAACACTTATGTCCAGTTTTCAGCAGGTTTTATCAGTTCATTTTTTCCCCATGTCTTTGGAAGTCACTGGGTTTTACCCATTCCTGTACTCCTGACTTCTTTAAGCAACTTGTCTCTTTGCCTCCATTCTTGTATCCTTCTGCTAATCCGTCAAGATAATTATTTTCACTAGATGAGGGCTCATGAATAAACAATAACATATTAGTATTTCAGATGTTGGTATAATGTCTAGAGAAACATTTTGTTCTTAAGAAACATAGATGTTATTTCTGCATATAAATTAAAGGCCTCAATGACTTAGGCTTATAGCTAAGCACAAAGACAACTACCTATGGTTTAAAATAGGTACTTAAAAATAAAAATGCAGACTTTTGGAGATAAGGAAGGAGTTCAAGTGGGAGAGGGAAGCTAAACATGAAGGTCATTAAGAGATTTTAAACTAGTTAAAATATGTTATATGTGCATACTAACTCCTCACAATGAACACAAGCCTTCTGTTTTCCACGCATACACTAAAAACAATATAGAAATAGAATTGAAACTTTCATTTAAAATGGATTTATGTGTAGAGATCTATAGCAAGAAAAAAAAAAAAAAAGATAGCATTGGCAGAACTAAAGGTTGTAACCAGAGCATAGAACTCTCTTCAGGACTTACACCTTAAATTAATTCTATAAATAAGTTTATCACATTAATTCAAATTGGGAATGTAATATCATGTAGGGAAATTTTAAGAAAAGTGTGCTAAAGGGAGACATTTGCTTTAGAAATACAAGTATAGCGTTTAAGTCAATGATTTTAAAAAGGATAAAATAAAGTGGGAGCATGGCTCAGTACGGAAAAACACAGATGCAGATGCTATTGCAACTGCCTTGGGTTCTAACCCAGATCACAGCTTTTCAGATAAGTGGCCTTGGCTAAGAAACACAGACTTTCTGATCTTTTACTCTGATTTTACACATTGGGAAATTAGTAGTGTTCACCCCACAGAGGTGTCATGAGAATGTACTTAATGGTTGTGTGTAATATATTGTCCTAAACCAGCCTCAGATAAGCTTGATAGCAAGTCATAAACAAATAATGAAATTCAGTTAGTAATGGTGCTAGAAAGGAAATAAAGTATGACCGCATAACGAGCGGGGCCAGTGAGACAGCGCTGTGGACTAAGTACGTGCTTCGGCAAGCACAGGGCCAGGATTTGATCCCTGGCATCACATGCTGCTCCAGTCCCACTCTCGGGTGTTCTGAGCTGGAGACCAAGTCCAGGCATGGTGGCGCACGCCTGGGGAGGCTGAAACAGGAGGATGGCTATGAGTCCGAGCTGAGACTTTGCACAAAATACGTAGAAGGAGCGCCTTAGCCGGAAGTTACGGTGTGTATGTGGAGAAGGAAAGAGACCATTTAATCACCTGCCATGAGCTGCTGATACACGGCACTAGTGTGGTAAAGGAAGTAAGGTTCAAGGAGGGCTCCCCCTTGTGGCACAAATAACTGGGAGAATATGAGGGTCACTGCTGTGCTGAATAATGGCACTGAGAAAGAGGTTGGCATTCATAAGAGACATAAAGAATACAAAATATCTTCTCTTAACTCAATGGGACGAAGCCAGAAAATGGAAAATTCACAAATTTATAGATAATAAATACCACATTCTCAAACAACTAATGAATCAAAGAAAAAAAAAACAAGAGAAATTAAAGAACATCTCAAGACAAATGAGTTAGAAAACACTGCATATCAAAGCTTATTGAACACATAAATAGTGTCAAGGGAAATATATAACTTTAAACACACTAAAACTAAATTAAATTAAAAGGCTATACAATTTAAAGACTAATAATAGAATAAACTAAACCCCCAAATTATCAGAAGGGAGGCAAAATCAAGACTAGAGAAGAAATCAATAAATATCAATAAAATTAACAGGGCTTTAGCTACATTTAAAGAGAGGGGAGAGAATATTGAATTTACTAAAATCAGAAATGAAATTGGGGATATTAGAATGCTACAGAAACAGGAAAGGATTATAGTATGTACCAAAAATAAATAAACGACGACCAATTGGGTAACTTGAATGAAATTAAACAATTCACAGAAATACAAAACATACCAAGAGTGCATCACAAAATTAAAAATCCTAAGTAAACCTATAACTAGTAAGGGAATTTAATAAGTAATAAAAATTCAAAGAAAAGCCCTGCACCTGACAGTATTTTTGTGTTGTGTGTTAGACAGAGTCCAACTTCATTTTAGGGCAAGTATATGTTCAGCTTTCCTAACATCATTTCATGTAGAAAAACTGTTGTCCTTCAATTCTTGATACCGATGTTGAAATAATTACATACACAAAGGCCTATTTCTGGACTTTCTCTTCTATTTCTTTTTTATATTTTATTTTGTTTTTCTGTGTTTAGGACAGGATCTACAAGGTCTCATTACCTAGATCGGACTTGTAGTGATTCTCCTGCTTTCAGTCTCCCAAGTGCTGGGACTAAAGGGGCTCACCACCATGCAGGTTCAATTGCGGTGTCAAGGCCCCAGGAGGTCGGGGCCAGCACTGCAAGCCAGGGGTGGAATCCCAGCTGCTGTGCTCTGCCTAAGCAGAGGGCTGAGCTAGGAGGTCAGCGCTTCTCTTCTATTTCATTGGCCTATCCATCATTATGCCATTCTATTGTGGTTGTTTTAAGTCAGTAGTAAATTCTGAAATGAAATGTGAATCCTCCAACATTTTTCTTTTTCAAGATTGGTTTGATTATTCACCTCTTATAAAGATGGAGTTTCATAATTTTAGGGAAAAAAGGTTATTATGATGCATATAATGGCACTGAACTTAATGAAGTTTACACATTAAATAATTTATGCATTAAAGCTTGTGTTTTTTTTGCTCAAATGAAACTTTATTGAGGGGAAAACATTTGTCTCTCAATCCCTGAAGCCTATGACTGTAAAAGCCCCTTCCTCCACAGGTAGGAACAGGAAAAGGTGCCATCTATGAACCTAGTCCTGTGTCCTCACTACTGTTGAACCACCAGTGACTTTATTTTAGGTCTTTCAACCTGTTGCATATAAACAATCTAGTCTATGGTAGTTCACTAAATCAGTGTGAACACATGAAGAGAGTTGCCTATTTTTAAAGTAACATTTTAGTTATTGAAGATCCTGATGTAGAAAGACTTTCCTGGACTATCCAGCAGGGTCCTAATATAATCCCATGTGTTTTTATAAAGATGGCAAGGCTGATTCGAACACTGAAGAAAAGACAACCACACCGTGGCTGCAGGTATTGAAGTGATGGGAGTGGGGACAAAGAAATATTGGCAGCTGCTAGGAGCTTTAGAAAACAAGGAACAAATGTTCCCTGGAGTCTCCAAAGATGGTGCAGCTCTGAAAAGCCTTTTGCTTGGGGGTTTGTGAAGGGAGCTGTGGCTTTCTAGCCTCCAGAGCTATGAGGAACACATTAATCTTGATTGCTTTAAGTAGCTAAGTTTATGATAATGGTTACAAAATTCATCTGTCGCAGGTACAGTGGTGGACAAAATTAAGGGAGGAACAAGTCCAGCATGTCCTAGGCATCACATTCTTGAGTTGTGCTTTCTACTCTGGGCTCATTATTTCTGAAATAGCTATGTGGCATTTGATATTTTACATTAAATGAGCACACCACATAGTAGAGTTAAGTGAGTTTCCCCAAGGTCAGAGTAGAGTAGAAACAGGAGGCTCAGGTCTGTACAAACATCTGTGGATTTTGGACAGCTTGTAAACCAGCACTGGGAAGGCTGAGTCAGGAGGACTGCTTTGAGTTCCAGGCAAGCCAGGGCTATAAAGTGAAAGCTTGTCTCAACAAGACAAAAAGAAGAAAGGAGGCCATCTAAGGATGGAAAGGAGCTCCATACTGTCATAGCACTCAAGACAATTATTTAATAAAAGAAGAGAAAGGTAACAGAATTAAATGTTTTTACAAAATACTAGATTTGTTACAAGGGAAAGCATTTTCTGTCCTTGCAATGCTATAAACTTTATTCATTGAAACTGAGAAATAAGGAACTGGAGCTACCATGAAGATATAACATTTGTATGATGTGCTGATTTATTCAGACACATGGGTCAGGTTGCTAAAGCTTATAACATTGGGCCGGGAAGATGGCTCAATGGTGTAAGTGCCTGCCTGCCAAGTGTAAGGTCCTGAGTTCAATCTCTGGTACTGAAAAATAAATAAATAAATAAATACCTAAATAAATACATAAACAAATTTTAAAATAAAGCTTATAACACTATCTAAAATTTTATGGAACTGGAAAAATTCCTTTTAAAAACATATTTCTAGCTTGGAAAAAAATACATATCTAAATATAATAGTCAATTATATGTTATTTGTCATTAAATAAATCTATTGACATCATCTAGTATTCCTTGTATTTAAACACTCTGTTATTATTTCACTTTGAATTTGGATATCTGAGATGATATAGCACTTAAAAATATTTTAAGGTAAATTTTATCAAGCTCATACATTGATAATAAGAAACTAATGAATATATCTTAGATAACAGAATGTCTTTTGCTATCTCATTTGCTCAACTAGAAAACAAATCATTACAAAAAATAGTTTAACCAAGTGTGAATTATTTTTGATGTTACACTGTAGAAGCAGTTCAGTAAGATGGGTTGCTTTCCACATACAGAGTCTCTACTGAGGCACTTATTGCTTATTTGAGGAAGAATAAGAAGGGCATAACTCTTGTAGAGAAGCAGTATTTTGATAGTGGGGGAAAATAATTAAAAAAGAATGATATTTGGCCTATTGCTGTAATTCAACACTCAGAAGGCTGAGTCAGGAAGACTGTTGTAAGTTCAAGGCCAGCAGAGGCCTGTCTCAACAAGACAACATGAATAGATGATGTGAATAGAATATTTAAATTCTTATTTTTTCTTTTCCTGCATTTAGAACAGGATACATAGGGCCTCACTACATAGATCGGACTCATAATGATCCTCCTGTTTTCAGCCTCCCAAGTGCTGGGATTACAGGCATGCGCCACCACGCCCAGTTTCAGTACCTTCTCAGAGTGCCCTGTGGGTAAGACTGGCACAGCAGACTGGGGATGGAAGCCCTGCTACCGTGCTCTGCCTAAGTAGGCGCTTCAGTCTGCTGAGCTAACAGGCCAGCCTTAAATTCTTTTTTTTTTAATTTAAATTTTCCATATTTGGTGCAAGGTCTCACCACGCAGCTCAGACTCCAGCGACCCATCTGGGATTACAGATGTGCCACCATGCCTGCTCTCAGTGGCCAGCTTGGGGCACTTTGGGTGGCTCCTGTGCTGCATGTGGTGCCAGGAGTGGAGCCTGGTCCCTATGCCTGCCTAGATAGGTGCTAAGACTGCCGAGATATCTTTGTGGCCCTTACTAGTCAGGGAATACATTTCCTAGATTAACATATTTGGTCTATAAATTATGGCTGTCATGACTACAAAGTTCATGTGTTAAATTAAAATAATACTTTCCAGTATACTTTCAATAATTAGGATTTTCTCAATGTATTTTAAAATTATTAACTGACTTAAAGTATTAAATAGCTAACATGGGACCAGGGAGATACCTCAGTGGCATAAGCACATGCTTAGCAAGCACAAGGTCCTGAGTTCAATCCCTGGCATGAAAATACAGATAAATAAACAAATAAATAAATAAATAGCTAATGCATTCTTTCTCAAAAATTTTGAATGACTTCCTTCCTTGGTGAATTTTCTTGAAGAGAAGCAAGACGGAGGATCCTTTGGCATCACATAGATTCCTTAACTATGCAGAACATTTTTAAGGCATAAAGTTTCTTAATCCTAAAATCATCATTTTAGAAATAAATATGTATGTATTGACCCATGCAATGAGTATGTATGCATATTTGTGCACATATGTGTATAGGTATGAAGTAAATGTGCTAATGGAATATATATTTAGAATAAAACATACCAAAATGATTTTTTTTAAACTTAGAGTAGGCTAGCATGTGGAAGCAATTTATACATCCCCCCAAAACATATAGAGCAGATTGCTTTGCTCCTAGGAAGTCCCTGGGAGAGAAGGAAAGAAATTTTTGTTCATTACGACAAGAAGTGCTTCCTGGGAAGTTCAAACATGAAACTAGAAACAGACTGACTTTCTTGTCATCACAGAACTCTCAGGCAAGAAGATGGGCTCGTACTTGGCTCGCCTCTGTGTCTGTAACACGGGTTACCTAAATAGCTATGTGCAGGCTTTTCCTCCACAACTTTGATTCTTCTTGCTCCAGTAGGTATCACGAGCACTTCGATGTAGCCTGTAAAAGTCAATGAAATATGAAATAAATCTGCAGTTCTTATAAAATCTCTTTTCTTAATTGACTTGTTTCCACCACATTTTGGATTTCATTATTGCTGTATTTCTACGCGTATAGAAAGAAAAATTGTTATGTATAAATACAGACTGCCATGATTTTAAGCAAAGATTTGTAGAAACAGGCTGAGCTGTACTGAAGTCAGATGGAAAAGTGTATTTTATGTAGAAAAGCTCTATTCATGTTAAAAATTGTGAGGAGAGGAAAAGCCCGGTAGGCCAGCCCTATTAGAAACACAGCAGGTTACGGCTACAGCAAATAACATCAGATTTTGCTCTAGGACTCCTCTAATCCAGAAAGGGCAAAGAAGAAAGAAGAGCTGGGGAGCACGCAGCTGGCCAGGACCAGTACTGGCACAGTTTAATGTAGGAGAAAAGAATCTATACCTTCCCTAAAGGAGATCAGCACAAGATTTTGAAAATGGAGTCAGAGACAAGTGTAAGCTTGCACTTATTCTCCAGTACAGATTTGGGACATAATGCTTATTAAAGTCAAATAAAATCATAAGATAAAGTAGAATATGATGAGAGAATGTGCAGCAAAAGAACCAAGATTTCATTCAGCGCAGAAGAAAGACAGAGTACAGGTGTCTAGCTGAATGTTCTACAATTATATTTGATAGAATCATTTAATCATATCTGATAAAAGCCTGACTTAAAGTTTTAAAAAACCACAAGAGTTAATTCTAGGGTTGGTTCTCATTTATTGATAACTTAAATTCCTGAAAATGTTTAACTACATGTCATGAATCAAAAGACTGTATATGTCCCAACTGCTGGCACTGGCTGGAAATCGAGACATGGGAATTTAGAATCTTAATTTCCATTCCATAATCAAGAATGTTCTTGGGAGGCTGAGGCAGGAGGATTGTTGTGAGTTCGAGACCAGCCTGAGCTACAAAGTGAGCTTAAGGACAGCCTGAACTGCACAGTGAGACCCTGTCTCAAAAAGACAAAAAAAAAAAAAAAAGAATGTTCTTTATTTAATCATCAAGTTACACTTTTAATTAATCATGGAATATTTAATTAATTACTGAGTTATACACTATTGAATAAGATAGGCAACAATGAAAATAGAAGCATTGTTGTCAGGCATTTGTATTAGAAGATGGTCTCTAACTCAATAAGTTTATAGAAGTCATAAATATCTAATATAAGTACAGTTAAATAAAACTGCAAAATTAAGTTTAAAAATAGCATAAGACAACACAGTTAACTTCCACTGAAGAACATAAACTATGGGGTTTTTTTTAATGTATTTAGTACAGGGTCTTACTACACAGGTTGGACTCGTAGTGATCCTCCTGTTCTCAGCCTCCCAAGTGCTGGGATTATAAGCGTGTACCACCATGCCCAGTCTCAGTGGCAGTGTCAGAGCGCCCTGGGGGTAGGGCCAGCATGGCATTCTGGGGATCAAATCCCAGTCCCTGCGTCTGCCCAAGCAGGTGCTTTAATCCAGTGAGCTGTCTGGCCAGCCATTTAAACTAGGGTTCTTAAAGTTGTCTTTCTCCTTTTCCGGTCATGTACTACTCAAAGATTCTGTACTTTTCTTACTTACTAAGATAGATTTTTATGATTCAGTTGAGAGAACCATCTGTACAAATTGAGAAAAGTTTCACAAAGAAGTAAGCAGATGAATGGCCTTTGTAGAAGGTAAAAGTTATGTAGTATGTATATACAGAAAAATAACTAGATAAATTCATTGTGAGTAATGAAGAGTTGGGGATCCATGGTATTAATAGCCTTTGAATAATTCTGTGGAATAATAACATGCAAAGGGGTGATTCTATTGGTATCTAAATAAATTGATCAATTTGCACCTACTCAATTTGGTAAGGATTTTCTAATTAGATTTTCATTTTGAGGTCTAAGAGCAATATGCAAAATTAAAAGAGGTATAGCTCTGGATGTCAATGTTAGGAAGGTAATGCTTAAAAGTCAGGATGAGAGCATAAGGTAGCAAGTCCAGAAGACATTGTGAAGAAGCCAGAATTCTGAACTGGGTGACAGATCAGAAGGGGAGGAAATAAATATTGAACACAATGGTTCGGTATTACTTATATGAGAATGGAGCCATCACTTAGAGAAACATTGAAATTAAGATATCAATTATCTTGGTTTTGTACTCTACATTTAACAAAATGGTATAACATGCTAGAAAAACACTCAAGCCAGAGCTTTGGAACAGCTAGAGCTCTGGAGAGAGGTCAACTGTTGATATACCTTTGTATGATGTCATAGCAAAAGCAGTATGTAAGATATGGATTTAAATTACCAGGGAGAAAACTGAGTGAAAGGAAAAGTTAAGGCCTTGACCTTCATGACTGTCACATTTTTTAGAAAATAGAGAACTGGAGAATACAAGACTGAAAAGGAGTGGTTATGAAAAGGAGGGAATCTGGTCTGGCCTCTTTCTGTATAGGGAAATCACATGGATGAGCCATATTCAAACCAGAAGCTGTAAACTGTCAAAAACTGTTAAGATACCAAAGAAAAAGCATTGGATAGTCCACAGGATATCACAATCAGGGGTAACTATTAATCTGGGGGAAGCATGTTCAATAATGTGCTTGAAGAGGAAATTAAATTTCAGTATTTTAAGAAAAGAAAGGGGGCTGGGTTTTAGCTCAGCAGTATAAGCAGCTGCCTGGCAAGTGCAAGGTCCTGAGTTTGATCCCCAATTTAAAAAAAAGAAAAAGAATGAAAGAAAAGAAGAATAAATAGAACAGAAATAGATGAATTCCTGTTTGAATTTACTAGCAAACTCATAAGTACAACATACATTAGAGAAACAATTATATTTAAGTGTAAAGCTATATAGAGAACAATTCTTGATTATTCAATTGGAATGGGTGATAAGAATAGTGAGTTAAGCTAAATTTTTTTTCAGTGGTAGCAGGGATCAAACTCAGGTCCTTGTACTTGCTGAGCAAGCACTTGTTCCACTGAGCTATCTCCCCAGCCCCGTAGACTAATTTTATTTTATTTTTTATTTTATTTATTTTTATTTTTTTGTCTTTTTGAGACAGGGTCTCACTATGCAGTTCAGGCTGGCCTTAAGCTCACTTTGTAGCTCAGGTTGGTCTCGAACTCACAACAATCCTCCTGCCTCAGCCTCCCGAGTGCTGGGATTACAGGCCTGCGCCACCATGCCCGGCTTAGACTAATTTTAAAGAAGACAGAAAAAATATTAAAGAAATATGAACACAGATGGCCAATGAAGGTCTAAATATTTAAATATTTTTCAGTGAACTATTTAACTCAATTGACAAAGAATGTTGTTTGAAGAGATGAATGTAAGAGTTGGTATTGCACAGTTTAGAACTTGGAACATTTATAATCCCAGAGCTCTGGGAGGTTGAGGCAGGGGGATATCCAGTTTCATCCCAGCTGGGGAAAATTAAAGACTCAGTGACACTCTGTCTGAAAATAAAAGTTGTAAACTCCATGTAGCTCAGTGTGAAGCACCTGGGTTCAGACCCAGTACTGTAAAAAAAGAAAAAAAAAGTTGCAATGGACAGCCAGGTATACAAATATTATAAATTTGGTTTTACATAGAGAAATATCCTACATTATAACCAGAAATTTCACTCTTTATCAGCTATTTTAAAATTCAAATAGTAATAATCATTTTCATTTTTTCTTTCTTTCTTTTTTTTGTATGTATTCTAAGGAAGAGTCTACAGAGTGTTCAGGGCCTCTATACTCGATTGGACTCATACTGATGCGTCTGTTTACAGCCTCCCAAGAGCTGGGTTTGCAGGTGCGTGCCACCGTGCCCAGTGTGTACTGCCATCTCAGCATGCCCCGGGGGTGGGACTGCCACTGCAGAATGCTTTAATCCACTGAGCTATTTGGCTGGGCCTCATCTTCATTTTCTAATTATGAAGTAGTAACATGTTTTCACCAAGTACTACATCTTCATTGCTATTATAGTTATTCTACATATGTTGTTACATTTGACCACAATGCTAACAGTCCAGATAGATACAGCTAAGTATCTCTACTTTGAAAAGCCCAAGAAAACGAAGCTTTATGAGTGTCATTCCCATAAAATTTCAGCTTTGGAAAATTTCAGATATCAGCATTTTGAATTAAGAATACTCAACTGGTAAAGTCTGTGTAAATATTTCAAAACTCAGAAACTCTGACATCTGAAGTACTTTTGCTGTTAAGTAGTGGGATAAGGGTTACTCAATGCACATTTCTCATTTAAAGGTAAAAAAACAAACAAACAAACTATGCAATTCATCACAGTACCCAACCTTCGAAGTAAGACCTATATCTAATTCTCCTACTTCTACAACCCTCTTCCTAAAATAGAATAGACAGACTGTGGCAACTATGCCAGCAAGTAAAATTTCTATGACCACATCCTTCGAATCCGGGATGTGTCTTGCCTTTGTTATACTCACAATAACATGCTTTAGGTGCAACATCGTCTTGGTGTATACTGATAATGATGAGGCCAAATACATGATTTTCTTTAAGAAATTTTTGCTTGGCTAGGAAAGTTACAACGACAAACACAGTAAATCTAACAGGGAAAAAGAAACAGCTCCTAAGTTTGTTTTCTAACTTTAACAAAAATTATTTAGCAATCTTTAAATAGAGTGCAGGGACTGAAAATACGCACACGTGTCTGCATGTGTGTTCTTCACATAATATATACAGTGTGCACGGCCAACTGGATCAAAAAGCCTGCATATCCTTCAAAAATTCTAGGAAGTACAGAATCTATAGGGATAAAATAGTCTCAAGAGAATGAATCCAACATTCCTTATGCTACAAATAGATGAAGTCCATATTAGAGTAAGGAACACAGTTTTTAAAGTTAACTGTTCCGAGTAATGTTTTTAATTAAATTAAAAGATTAAAATGGATCATCTCGTGCCAACAATTGAGATTAGGGCACTGAGCAAAGCATATTTTTTTCTTGTTGTGCTAAAATTTAGCAAAAATTTTAGTAGCTACTACAACACAATTAAGCATAAAATTACAAGTGTGATCAGAGCTACACTTTATGAGAAAAGCAGATAAGCTTATCTATTTCCATAAGCAGATAAGCAATTCTGAAGAGGTCAGAAGTTAAAGGAGACAGAGTACACAGAACTAACATTTGTGTTGCATTCTGTCCAGGAATTCACTCAACAAAGCTGAGAGGCAGGAGGTGGAGCATATGCCAATGTGGGGTTCTGGGGAGCAGGGACCATCTGAGCAACTGTAGGAAATCTGGTGGCTGACACTTACTGACAAGGGGGCTTGGGGTGAAATGAAGCTGCAAAGATACACAGAGGCAAGGCTGTGTGGTCCAGTTTAGGAATTCTTCTTGCTTCCTCTGACCACCATGAAACTTTCGGGGTTACAAGGAAGAAAGTCACAATATCAGCTCTAATGTTCTTAATATCTTAGTTACCTCAGATATTTTCTAAATCACAAATGCCACTAGTATAATTTACCTAGAGTCCACAAATAAAACAGGTTACTAATAAAGAATAAAATCAAAGGGGTTCAAATAAATAACTGAAGTAAAAAAAAATCCACATAATTGCAATTGAAATAAGAAACACGGCTGGATTTTTAATGGTATCTCTGTTCTCTTGCACAGTAGAATAATGAAATGTTATTCCAATTAAATAAAGACATCAGCATTTAAGCTATCTCAGTGTACAATTAGTGAGGAATTTCTACGCACACTAACTGTGAAGAATTGCCTCTCAAAACTTCTTATCCCTTTACATTTTCTTCAGCCTCCCAGTTTTATTTGGGGTCTGCATTGTTAAAAACTCCTCAGTCACTATCAGAAGGAACAGTTTCTTAAACTTACATTTCTTAATTGAATTTCTGAGAATGTTTCAGCTAAATGCATCTTTTTAAAATGTGTGCTAGCAGATTCTGACATGTGGGACGGCCCCTTTTCATAGTCTCAAAGACTGAAATTTTTATCTCCAGTTTACCCTGGGCCTTCATTATTTTTAGTTGCCAAGTTTTACAGGCTTGCTTATCTTTTGTTTTCCTTGGTCTAACAAAATGTTATCTTCAATCTTCTGGCTATGTTTGATTTCGTTGCTGGGTAATTCTGATCTAGAATGAATTTAATTTTTTTGTATAATCGAAGATAAAGGTCTTGGTCTTTGCAATAGAACTTACACTTATTTTAGTTTTGGATTTTTTAATGTTTTATGTATTTAATCTCTTAGGATTTCGTCAATTGATGAAGTTTATTCGTTGGCTTTAACTATATCCAATAATCCCATTCATTTCAGGGAATTGGCTTCTTGGTTTGTTTTTCCCCATTTCCTTCTCTTCAGCCTCTCTTCCCCTCCTATTTACAAAAGCTTTGTTTCCATTTGATGCTCTTTTTATTTTTTAATTTTTTGCTGGAACCTGGGATTGAAATGCTTATTCCACTGAGCCATCTCCCCGGGCACCTGACGTTCTTTTTTAAACAACGAACAAAATTTTAAGTGGGAACACAGTGTGTGTTGTAAGCACACTAATGATAATGGCAAGTCATAAATGATGAATCGATAGAGAGACACTGAGGTAAGGAACTGATGGAAACAGGAAGCATTTTTTCTTTACCATGTTTGAGACTGGAGCACTAAGCATTTTCATCATGTAAGGCAGTGTGTATCCCTGTCTTTCGGTGTAGACTCCATTACTCATTGTGAATCTCTTTATATTCACATACATAGGTCATCCATAATTATTTCATTTTCAGGTTCCCGATCATTAGTATTTACAGATCAGGGAAGAAATATTGAGAGAAAGAAATCTCTGCTAGTAAAATATTTGGAAATTTCCCCCACATCCTCCAAGCCTCCTCTCTATATTTCTCATGTGTTGATTCCCTTGAAATTCAGTAAAAACCTTAAGAATTTTTAAAAAGGAAAATGGATAGCTGACAATCTAAAGGCTGATATTCAGTTGTTGCTCCGGCTGTTACAAATAACTACTTTCTCTTAGATATGCTTTGCAATGGAGAAAAAGTCTGCACAACCTTGATAACAATAGCCAATGCAAATTAAGAATATTCCCTTGCTGCTCTTACTTCTAAATGCACAACAGATGATTTCATGTTTTCATTACTGGGAAAAGAGCTTGCTCAAATTTCTGGCTTGGATCACATATATTGGGTGTCGTCAGAACAAAATCATTTAATACCCATTACAGATATCTTCTTTAGAATCATACCTATGATTTCTAAGTCAAGTTCATTATAATCCCTGTCCCCAAAGACAACAATGGCTACCAATTATGGACTATGAAGAGCAAGCACCTGCTCCTCTGGTGTGATTGAAGTCCCCTTTGATGATTTTGCACGACTTTCCGTTTCCATTGCACACTCCACAATGGTCTTCCCTTGCAAGAGACCCTAGGAAACCGTCACAGCCAACTTTCTGGAAGGAAAGAATGAGAGGACATCGTCAGCTAAAAGGCTCAGTTTCATTCATTAAACAACTCATTTAGAATGTTCCCATTGTCTATAAACTAGAGATATTTAATTGAAAAGCTAGAACAATAGCATATTCACTGGTGTGGACTAATAAAGCAAGCTCATGCCAAATATTCTAATCTGTTAAATGACAAACTTTGTAGGATACTGTGAGAATATTTTTCTTATACTAAATATTAAATAATTTCTTAAAGGAATTTGGAAGAAAATATTGAAAGTTATATGAATCCACGAATAAATCATATTTCTACTATATGTAACATGATTTATCAAATTAATTCTGTTCAACATAGAACAGAGATTCTTTATCAATGATGTCACATTTACAGTAATTGTAAAACAAACAATTAATATTAATTATTAGACATATAGAAAACTGAAAAAAACTTTCTCTGTAGTTCACAGATAAACTTTTATCCCCATCTTCTTTGACTTGTAGCACGTAAGTGTAATACTGTGTCACATATCTAAAACCACACGAATACCTGGGAAATAATTTTTATATTATCTTAGATGAATTTGGTCAACAAGAGTCTTGTAATATTGAACCAATTGATTCTTTTCTAGTGCATGATCTTCATCAGCCACTGATGCTCAAAACACATAACCCTGGTTTTTTCATATGAAACCTACTCAAAATTCAGAATTCATCATGTAAGTGCTATTTAAAATGAATGGCAGGCTCTTCAACTTCTTCCTAATCAAATTGACTTGGAAGACAAACTGATGGCAGTCCATTGAAGGCACACCCTCATTATTTTAGAAAAAAAATAGAATATTGAGTAAAACACAAGCAAGGGCAAAGTCCTTGGCTGTGATCAGTGGTGGTGTTGGGGTTGGGAAAGCAATCAGATGAAGAACTGCAGCTACAGGATGAATATTCTACTGACAGAAAAATCACACAAAAATTGCATATTACAATATTCTCCCTTTCAGAGTGCCCCTCGGTGACACAGGATGCCAAGCTGTGCATAATGGAGCGCTCTGATAAGCCAGGTAAGGCTTATAGAAGGACAGACAGAGCTTCCTCCTGCAGAGGTGGGAACCACTGCTAAAACAACTGAAGAGGACGCTAAGGAGGACTCGTAAGAAGCCTCAGGACTCCCACTTGAGAATCAGTGTGTTCTTACTACACAGATGAGTAAAAATACTCAGGGTACATCCTAAAGTGATTCCAATAATTAAAACTGTCTATATTGCTCTATTCCCAATGAAAAATAGTTAAGTGATTGAACGGTACTTAGCAGTTTCTCGGCATTTTTCTATACCTGTGGCTAAGATACTATAAACTTGGATTAAAGTGCAGCAATGCAGGTGCAAAGGCAGGGGTTCAATCCCAGGGCCAGCTGTACGGGTCCTGCCCCTAGGGCTCACTAAGCCAGTGATTGAGACTGGGCATGTAGGCACATGCCTATAATCCCAGCTCTTGGGAGGCGGTAAACAGATGGATCACTAGGAGTCTGATCTAAACACTCTGTAGATCCTTCCCTAAAATACAAAAAAAAAAAAATACTATAAACCTAATAAAAATTTAGGAATATAACCCTATGCTATATCCAAGCAAGATATACTTTTCAATATATAAAGGACTAAATGATGAATTTTAATTTATTTAATTAAATAATTTAATTTTAATTAAAAAGTCAGAATGCATTTCAGACAAGCATTAAGTACAATCACCAATTTGTATAGCATTTGTGCAGAATTTTTGTCATTATAATTTTTATGTATAGTCAGGGGATCTGGCCTAGATAACACCTTCAAGTAAAAAGCATATAAGTTAAGTCTATTGTATTTGACATATACATTTAGGAAATAATTTTGGAACAATAAATTCATTTAACATATATATGAATCTGAAATATTTACATAAGATGGTGAAATAAAACTAAAATATTTATTTGTACAACATATAGTTCTGAAAACCAAATATACATGTCAAACATATATGAAATTTTTTTACAGGTAGAAGAAAAACTACAATTCAAGTTAGTATTGTTTTCTGTTAAATCATAAGGCAAACTATTCATAAACATAACACTCTTACACGGTAGCATTATGTGATTCAAAGTCTTAGATTTCACAGCATAGTAGCAAAATATAGACTTATAAAGCTGCGAAAGCATGTAAATTGCATGACTTGCCAACTTCTCATCCAGAAGGCTACATACATTTATTGGATCACAGATTGATACACTCATTCCTTATAATGTTTTTTCAAATTGTGGTGTCTGTGTATTTACATATTTTTCTGAGGTAAAAATTTCTTCCAATTCTTGGAAAGAATCTACAGGACAAAGCCAATGAGCATTTGTCTAATACATTCACTTTAAAGATTAGTTAATGTATATACATGTGTTACATGTATTTAACCCCAAAGTCAGTTTACAAGTCATTGTTATGAGTCACTACTGCTTCTCGCAGGTACTTCTTTCATTATTAAAGGGTTTGTCATTTGTCTATTTACACAAAGTTTATGAGAAATCACCTAAAACAAAGGAAACTACTCTTTCCAATGTCATATTCCCTTACTGGGGCTCCTTCAATCCAAACATAAGTTGATGCAGAGGCTAAAATGATGGTTCCTCCGCCCAGTTGGTTGAACACTGAAAACCAACCCAGTGAAGAGCTGCCCATGGGATCAGCGTTTCTCTTTGTACACAATTCTGACTCCTTCTACTCTACACACATGCTCTTCAGATAAACACATACTCATCATCCAGGGGATGCCAACCTGAAAGTGTTAGAGCTATGACTGGGAAACTCTAAGCACTAGCTTTTCATATTTCCACCGTGCTGTTTGTACTCATTTGAACAGAAATTCTACAGAGAGACAAAGAGCACACAAGAAATTATTTTTAGAAGGAAAACAAATATCTAAATGTCGTAAGAAAGTTAAACACACATTTAAACATTGATTCAAGTACAATGATCATTAACTAAATGTGCTTAAAAAGGTTGACACTTGGTTTCTGCCTCATGATTCACTACAAATGAAAAATGGAAGAGTAATTGCTGGTCAGGAATGGTATTATATAAAATGGTTCATTTTAGACCTGTGATATGCACAATTAACAAATCAAATCTCAGATTCTTTTAGCTAGCAATAGAGTTTACCAACTACCTAGCCCAATCCTTACATTATATACATAAAGAAATGGCACAAGTAAAACTTGCTCAGGATCACAGTCAAGAGTATATCCATATCTGACCCTAATTCAGTCAAAGGCATTCCACGAGGCTTTAGGACACTCTCATAATCTCTCAGCATACAGAGATTTCCTTGTGGCATGTCTTACCTGGCATCTGCCATTTGCACATACATCTAATCCCTGATAGCCACAAGAAGTCCCATCCATTACTTTTTCTGATAGAAGAACAGGCTGTTCTTTTCCAACAGGAGAGCAAAATAAGGCACATGGTTTCTCTACAAAGAGTGGTAAAAAAAAGAAAGAGATAAAAAATTTACTTTCTAAATATTTTTTCTTAATCTTTCTTTTCATATTGGTTATTAAACAGATATATAATTCAATGCTAATTCAGTAATGTAATTTTAGAATTGGCTCATACTAAAAGGTGAGTATTAGGTGAGTTGCAGAAACAAAATAGGTAACCAGTGAATAATAACCTCCTTAAAAACTTGTCTTCAAATTATTTTCATAGGATATCTTTGCTATTTTCTGGCACAAGACCTCTACAAAATGCAAACCAAACATTCCACCTGAAAAATATTTTGCACAACTAAGTTTTTGCTCATAACTTTAGAATCATTTCCTGGTTATCTTAAATACCCATCAGAACTCTACTTTTAAGCCCTTATAATATTTACTTTATCTATCAAGTATCTCTTGATGTTTCACTTTGGAATTCCAATACAGTATGCACATGACCCTTTGTAATTGAAAACTAGTAAAGGGTAAAAAGAATAGCTAAGATGAGTAATTATCCTCAGAGTTTCCATTACTAGAATGTTTAAAAATATAGTATATTCCCACGATAATACTTATCATGATGTACACCAGCTGATGAGTTCAGATAGAAATGAAATCCCCTTACTGCTTATTCTGAAATCATGTGAATATATATGATATCTCTATTAATACTGACTGTCTTGGGGTAAATTCTTGAATGGCTAGTAGTCCTCATAAATGCATTATTGAGCAATAAGGTAGAACATTTGGCGTGATAACACTTGCTATTTAAGCACAGAGATGGGCAAAATATTTTTAAAGTTTTATTTCTATTCCTAAGCTTCCTACAAAGGAGCAATAGTATTTGGTTAACACTGGTAGTATGACTGTCCAAATCTGAAACTTTAGAGGAATTTCCATGCTGCATTACTACTCTGTTGGTTTTACAACAGTCAAGTCCTGTACTGTTTATTAGACTTGTGTAAATAGAGTGGAAAATAGTTTACAGTGTCTGACACTGATCTTCCTTCGCTTGTCTTCAGTACAATTCCACATATGCTGATGGGATCCTACTAATACTGAATAACAGCCAGAGGCATGGAAGAGTGTATTGTTTTGCAAAGAGAAGACAGACAGTTAAAGGTGGCCTCAGAATTAAACACTTCAAGTAGTTTTTACATGTGGCTTCTGAATTCTGCTCTGAATAATTTTGTGAAGTTGGATCGAGGTCCTTTAATGTGCATGGTTTTGAAATTTTCCTTTAGGATTCTATTATAAACCATAATAAAACATTTCAGTTTGCTCTCACACCTCAAAATGGGTTATGTTGAGTCAGTAACTACTTACTATGTCATATCTTTGGACTTAAAAACAGTTGCTATAATTACGTTTTAAAACCGGTATATATAACACTTTTCTGGAGTTTTCATTGAAGAGAGGAGCAAACCAGATCTATGAGTAATGTTGAAAAGAGGCTGTCTCATAGAAAATTCCATTTACATTCCAAACAAGAAGTCAAATCAAAATTTTCATATTTTTCCTTCTATAACATGCTGTCAATGCTCTTATTTCAATTTAATTTTACAGATGACATGAACATTCGACACTGATCTTCCTGCTTGGAGTCTACCCTGGAGACTGACACTGTGGTGATCCGGATAACGTGCCAGCATGTGGCAGCCAGAAGTGGTCTTGATTTAGGACACTCACCATTTCCAAGATATGCACTAGACGTGGATTTCAGCCCACACATTAAGTGAAATACTCACATACTCAAAGCCACACATCTCTTTTATCCACATATTCACAAAGTCATTGATATCCTACATTTAATTCTGTTAATCATAGATTCATCTACCTATAAGAACAAAAGATGAACTCACTTGCATTTTAATGTATCCATGTATTATTATGACTTGAGCCTTCAAAGAATTGTATATGTCATTTTGTTTCACAGTGCTGTATCACACAGAGGCTACTTATTATTTCTTGTTTTCATCTCATAGATATGAGTTTAATTAATCTGTGTTCCAAAGTTATTAAACATGTTAAGTGTAATTGAAGCCCCAGTGAAATATGTCCTCACTCTAGCAAGAATGACTATTATAAAAAGAACTGAAGATAGCAGGGGCTGGCAAATACATAGATAAAAAGAAAACTTTGTATACAGTTGATGAGAATCTAAATTAGAATATTTATTATAGAAAACAAAAACTTCATCAAAATAATTTAAAAGATTAACCATAAGTCTCAACAAACCCATATCCAGGTACTAATCCAAAGGAAATTAAATCAATGTCTCAAAGAGATGTTGGGACCTGGGAAGACAGCTCTGCAGTCTAAGCGCCTGCCTGGCAAGCGCAAGGCAAGGGCCCAGTTTCGATGGTCAGTACCACGTGCTGCACCAGCCCCTCAGGGTCCAGTCACAGAAACCAGGCATGATGGTGCACGCCTGCAATACCAGCACTGGGGAGGCTGGGACAAGAAGAATACTGTGAGTCTGAACTGCATGGTTAGACCCTATACCAGAGAGATAGACAGATAGACAGACAGACAGACAGACACGTGACCAACAGACAGACAGACAGAATAATAGATAGATCTGTATGCAAGAGAGAGAGGGAGCGAGAAATCAGTAGTCCCAAGTTCACCATAGCACTGTTCACAGCAGGAAGGAAATGGAAACAACTGAAGTGTTTAACATCACATGAACAGATTTTAAAAATAAAGGTGCACATGTACACAATGGAATATTATTTAGCCATAACAAGGAACGAAATCCTGCTACTTGCAACAATACTACAGACACAATGTCACTCGTATGGAATATAAAGAATGGTGGTCTCATAGGAATTAAAGCAGAATAATGGTTAGCAAAGGCCAGAGAGAGTGGGTGAGAAGGATGGAAAAAGATTTATGAATGAGCATTAAATTACAGGCACACGAGAGCAAGAAGTCCTAGTGTGTCACTGCATAATAAGGTGATTATGTATAGCAATGATGTACTACCTATTTCAAGAAGCTAGGAGAAAAGACTTTCAAAGTTTTCACTATGGAGAAATAATGTTAGAAGACAGAGAGACATGTTGAACTTGTTATGTAATATATAAATACATCTAAATATCACATAGTACCCTATGAATATGTATACATTTTTGTTTTATAAATACATTCAAAATTAAATCAAGTTAAAATTCTAATTTGTTGGTTATAATGCTCTTATTGATCACTGATTTTAAATACCACTTTATAATAATTAAATGTTTCTTTGTAACTTCCAATAGTTTTAATATTTTATATCGATACCACTAACTGATTTTCTTTTAATTTGAAGGCAAGAAATTTCAATGTCTTAATTTACCTGTACAAATAACTCTCAAGTAAATTTTGTATTATTAAATTTCACAGCCAGTTAAACATTCAGTTAAACAGATAATAGAATTAAGGGGGCTGGGGAGATAGCTCAGAAGAATAAGTGCTTGCCTGGCAAGCACAGGGTCCTAACTTCAATCCCCAGTACCACAAAAAAAGATAGTAGAATTAACACTCAAATAAACAAATGATAATTTCCATTGTGCAAAGAATCATATTGATTACATTTTTTTCTAAGGAAAGATATTAGAAGTATGTTTAGTATGTTTAATTTATAGAGCCAATGTTCATCAGAAATGCAATATGTACCAGACACTATACAAAGAGAACATATTAGAAGGACTATATAATACAATGAAATATGTTATTATAGACTATATATAGCCTACTGGGAAGAGGCACATACCATATTTAAAGAATTTGGGCACTTTCTAGCTAGAGAAGTTGATATAAATCAAGTCAAAAACATAAAAAAAGTTTTGAGGTAAATAAATAGTGAGAGAAATAAAAATTTGAAAAGGGTATTATTCTTCCTACTGAGCTATCTTGCAGGCCCCTCAGAAATCCAGTAGTAAAAAGATTCAAAAGAAAAGTTTATATGCATCTGAGGCATGTAATCAGCTTGTCTGTATTAAAGACTAAAAAAGGAATGATGGAGGCAGAAGTTGAAGCAGTAGGCCATAAATGTCCTTATATCCAGGATATCTAGTTTGTGCAAATGAAAACTAGATCATGTTATGAAAACTAGGTCCATACTAGCATCACTCACACAGGAGACACTGCTAGTAATTGAATGTACACTGAGAGGAGTGATATGATTTGGAACTCGAAGGTACCCAAGCAGTGCTTCCTTGGGGCAGTTGCACATTCAAGTTTGGAGCTAAAAGGAAAAGCCTGGTTGCATACATAAATTGATGAGATAGTTGCATATTTGAAGTCACAGGAAAAGATGAGATCACCTCAGAAGAAATGCAGAATAACATCTGGAATAGGCCAGAGAGCAAGCCAGAGATACCATTAGGAGGGCAATTTGCTTTTGTGTTTTGGAAATCAAAGCTCACAAGCATTTCCAGCAATCAGACATGACTAGGTCTGTAGGTCACGTAAAAGAGGAGAGAAAACATTCATTTGATTCCGTTCTGAAGTGATTACTTGACAGCAGGGAGGACTGTATTAGTGTAACCCAGATTGAAGATAAGGAAAGAGGGATGCAACCTTCTAACTATAAGAACAGTGGCTGTGAGGGTAGACGTGTCTGAGTCCGCACCTCAGGGTGCTAAGAAGTTGAGGAAAGGTTGGTGTATTTCAGTGGAGGCATCCTGAGTATGTTTAAGAAGTTACTGTGAGTGATCAAGCTTGAGGGACTCAAGATAACAGTCAAAGTAGAGCTGATCAGTCACTTCTATGAAAGAGAAAGACAGGATCACTTCTGGGGTACAGTTGCCCTGAACTTGGGAAGAGAAATTACAGCTCTGCTGCATGATAAAAATGTAGATAGATTTAAGCATAGGTGTTTGATAATATGAAGACAAGGCGGTAACCATCTAATGACTTTTCAAAAGCTCACTGTGTGGTGGAATAATCTGCCATCCTTGTTTGTCTGTTTCCCTTTACTGCTCAAGGGCTTACACACAGGGAAGAGTTTTCTTAGAAGGGGCACTAAAGCTGAGAACAAATGGAGTTTCGGTTATGGACAGATGTGTTACTGAGATGATGAGAATCACAGTCTAAGGAGGGGCTATGCAATAGAGACCAGTTGCATAATGGCCAATGTAGTTAGAAAATCCACCATGACATTTGGCAACTCCACCTCAAACCTCCAGTCTACTCACCATTAAAAAGTATTATCATTTGTAACAAATAAAGCAGAAATTGTTACTTTGAATTAATTGATGATTTCTAGGAATTCGCAAAATTAGTGAAGAGAAGTCCTACACTTGTCATATTGTTTCCCCAGTACTTATAATTCCATGGCAACCTTAATACAGGAAATCCAGGAAACTGGCCTTGGTTCATACACAGTAGTTCTGTCATTACATCATGCGTAACTTTGTGTATAACCACTGCTTCAAGCAACATACTGAACTGTTCCCTTTGTAGTACTGTCCATCCCTGTTCCCACCTGTTGAGGACCATGAACTACAAATTGACATGTATATGTCCCAGGCTCCCCTTACCCTGTTTGCCTTGTGGGCTGGTTTTAGAATGTAGAAATTCTGCTTCCCCTTGGTCAGGGTGATTAGCACCCAGGTGTGGGATGGATCTTGGCTTGTTAATGTTAAACTTGCCTGTTCCACTGCTGCCTTACACTGTTCCAGGAAAATCAGAAATCAGTGTACTCTGCCCCTGCACTGGCTAATCAAATGGTGGCTAGCTAGAGACAGGGGCTTTTGTCCCCCGCACACATGGGTCATCCCACACTCTCATCCTTCACATTTCTTGTCTCTTGCTTTCTTTCTCTTACCCACCAAGTGCCATAACCCCGGCAGGAGACTGAGGACTCACTGCTGGCAAGAGTGATAACTGGGCCACAAAAGGGGTCTCTAGCACCCAGAAATATCCTAACCCAAATTAGGTGACAACTAATTTGTTTCCCATCCATATAATAATTTGCAAGTCAAAATATCATTCTCGGACAGGGAGATGGCTCAGTGGAATAAGTGCTTCCCTGGCAAGCGCAAGGGCCTGAGTTCAATCCCTGGTTCCGCAAAAAAAAAAAAAAAAATATCATCCTCATGGAATTGTAAAATACATGGCCTTCTGATAGAGGCATTCCTCACTCAGGATGATGTTCTGAGGGCCATCATGTTCTACATAAATCACAAGTTCTTCATAATTAATCGTGTAGCACTCCATTATTCAGGAATATAACTTCTACACTGTGTGTTAATTTTAGGTTTAGTCATATGAGAAACTCCCAGATTACTTTCCAAAGTTTTTGCATCATTTTACATTCCCACTGCAATTTAGAAAGATCCAATTTATCTTTATCACCATATGTCACTATAATTATTTTAGTTTTTCTAATAAGTGTGAACTTACCATGTTTAATACATATGTTAATGCTTGTGGATGTTGGAAGATAGTTAATGTAGAAAAAAATAAAATTTACAAGCATCTAAAAAATAATCTGTATACTGTTATAAGCTACTGTTATAAAATACATTGCAAACCCTGAAGTGCACTTAATTAAGATGTGCTGATCTGGCTGGCCGTACCTTCATCCAAGACCGCTTGCCACTGAGGTACATGGCTTGGGTTCGAAGCTCTAACACTATAGGCCTGACATTGCCAGTCTCTGAATCCAGGCAAACCTGCAGGACAAGGTGGATTCTCACAAATTCTGTATTGTTTTCTGGGACCATTACAATCCCTCGCTTCAGAACCTAGCCTAGAAAAGATAGTACAAAGAATCAATTTTACTTTAAAAAATTACCACCAATTTCTACAATAAAAAGCACTATTTTAATAATAGCATATAATCCTTTATGCTCAAATCGACTTCTGAAATACTGGATACATTAAATGACCATATCATGTTATTTTTTTTTAAAAATTTCAATGCTTAATCAATTGATCTTTCACAATACATGAGGAATCAAAGCCAACTTGCCATGGAAAATAACTTACAAAAGTATAGGGAAAACTTTAAGGGTAAAACAGAAATCTTGCAATTCCCATAAAAAGTATGGTTCTTAGAATTATTAAATATGATTTCATATAAATTCTTTAAAAGTGCTTATGACTGAACTGTGCCAGTGAGCTCTCTGCTGGCAGCGCAGAGCGTCCGGCTGAGTTGCCTTCTCACTTTCCTGTGCTCTGCAGGAGAGATGGCACTGCACAGACTAATGTTATGATCATCTCTATCTGCACAGTTTTGGTTCTGATTAATCTTAGCTTTTATTGCCATCAGCTTTGTTCTTATTCTTTCTTTCTGGAGTCCTGTCATCTCCTCCCCTTTTCACAGTTTCTTTTCCAATACACATTTCCTTGCATATTTAAATATAACATTTTATTTACCCAGAAATCATCGTTTGTAGCTTTCCTTATTAGAAGATCTGGCTTCTATTTTCTTCTTAAAAGAGAATTTTTATATAAAACAGGCAGTTTGAGGAACTTTGCTGTTTTCCAAAGTGCAGTAGAGTTTGAGAGGCTTCCTTTGCTTTGCAACATAGCTCACTGATACAACATTTGTCTTTCTAACGTGAAGAAAACAGTGCCCCCCACCCCGCCCCCCCAGCGCAGGCGCTGAGTTTACCCAGGACATCTGCGCTCTCGACTGCGGGTTCCAGCACTGCAGGTCCGGCTACAGGAACTCCACTCGCTCCACTCGCCAGCCAGGTGCTCAGGTGCTGAGGTCCTGCTGGTACACTCTCCAGCCTTACACCACTATTCCAAAAGTTATGTCTCAGGTGAACAAATCAGCGCACAACTGAAAATCATTTACTGGCCTATACAGTCACTGGAATTAATGCAAGCAAATGAGGTCTACATACAGCCCAAAACACGTATGACTGCAAATAGACCAAAAGTGAGTTTGCACTTGTTTTGACGTTGGAACGTGATAGCCAAGTTCCGGAATTAAGGAATTCTTGCCATGAGAGCAGCCCACAGCCAGCCGCTCATTCTGCAACACTCAGAAGTCAGTGTTTGTTGTGTACATAAGGTGAAGATGGTGGACAGGGAAATTCAGGCTGAGCAAACAGAAAGACTGACATTCTGAGAAACAAATAATTTAAAAGCACAAAAAAGGAGTCATTTACGAATGTAAAAGCAAAGAACAAGTATTCTAGAACTGAGTTGCATCCAGGATTGCAGCAAGTGTACCAGTTTTTATTTTTAATGTTAGTGATTCAGGGTATTATTACCTTTCCTTGTAACCTTGACGCAGTGATTGAATTCTAGCATCATCCTTTACACTTTCTGCTATTTCCTGAAAGAATTTCCACTAGTTCATGCATTAACATTATAATAAGCTTTCTGGAAAGTCAAGATGTTTGAAGACTTGCACAATTAGACTGAAATTCTGTCACTTTGTTCAAGTTAGTTTGGAACTCATTCAGTGTTTATCAACTGGGAAAAACAACTCAGAAAGCTACCATGCAGAAAGGGAAGGTAGTATAATGATTATCTTGTTTAATTTGTATTTGTTTTGCATGATGTTAAAGTAAAAGTAACAAGAAAGACTATTTCCGTGCTCAAGGAACTGCTAGCAGGCCTGTGGGGACAAGAGTGTGATCACTGAAAATCAGATACACAATGGGCACAGCAGACAGGCTACGGCAGGAAAAATCATGTTGAGAATGAGTAAAAAATGAATGAGAATAGTGACAACTTGATTCTCCTCACTGTAAATGGTTTTCTGTACTTAACAGCAACAAAAATTGCTACAACGCCTGAAACTTAGTTTCTTTTTCTTCCAAATTGTGAATGAATCCTATTTACCTAATAGATTTTTCCAGCAAGGGCTGAATGGACCATTAACTACAGTGCCTAAGGATTTAACAGAGGTTAACTATAATGGAAACCTAATAAAAATGTTGGCCATTATTGATCCATAAATATGTGGTCATTAGTGATCAATAAATATCTTTCCTTAAAATTTACTTTGAGAAAATATTTCTATTTTGTATTTGAAGAGATTTATATGGTGATATCATATGATTTTGTTTAAGCTCAGTTAATTTTTAAAAATCTTTTATTCATTTGTTTGTTTGGTATAGGGTTTCTCTACGGAGCAGACTCAGTGGTCTTCCTGTCCCAGCCTCCCCGGTAATGGAATTACAGGTGTGCGCCAACACATCCGGTTTCGAGATCTGGCACGGCCCATCCAGGGTTCTGGGGTGGCACACCATGTGGTACCTGGGATCAAACTTGGGTTCTTCCACATGCCACACAGGTGCTTAGACCACCAGCTATCTCCCTGTCCCAGTTATTTTTCTTTATACAATAAAATAATTAGTCCCTGTAGATTTTCTCTAATGTCAAAATCTAAAATCAACTTCTTTGAGTCCAAAAGTTTTACATTTAAGCTTGAAAAAAATTAAACTTCAACAACTCTTAGTATACTGGATGTAGAAACCTCCACAAAAGCTATAAACTTATAAAAGCTGCAGTTTGAAAATTGGAAATGTATACTACATGAAAGTTTTACATTATGTAGTGGTTGTAAGGCTTTAAGATGTTATGCCATTCATTTCTGGAAAAACACCCAGTGCAAAAATATCAGTCTGTTACTGATCCCAGGTTTCTGTCCAGCCAGCATGGCAGAGGTTGATTCTTCCCAGGGTGCATTCATAGCGCCTCACCCATTTAGCACTGACATTGGCATTGGAAGGCTGGGGTTGAGTTTGTAACAAACTAAATCTATTCTGATGAGGAATGGAATCTAGGCACATGTGTAATCTAAACTAGTTAACAGTTGGCAGATGAATAAACTAGAAACAGATATGTAAGACAGTGTGCCTACACAAAAACAGTAAAATTTAAAAAATAATTGCATATTTAAAGTTTGTCCACTTAAGAGTCAACCTAGGGTGACCTGATTTTGTGTCTTCTAGGTGGTGGTGTGCTTCAACATTGAGGAGTAATAAGTGTTTTCATTTAAATTATTATGAAATAAACTTAATAAGACTTTCCATAAATTTGCCATCAAGGGTTCCTATCATGTATTCTCATTCTTTTAGCTTCTTAAAGGTATCACACATGATATAAAAAAGCTCAGAATTTGTCTCATATATGAAGTCCATTGGATTTATAAAACTGCTAAAGGAACACCTGATATTGACTATTTCTGAGAAAGTGCATGACATAAAAATATTTGATCATGTTTCTATTCTACCAATTGTTTTCTGTGTAGAGAAATTCATGAGAGTATGAATTAGAAGGTCATGGAATTGTCAAAGGAAACTGATGCATACAGTATACAACAAGCCATGAACACACATTGTAGAAAAAAGAAAGGTAAAAAGTGCTTTTCATGCATGCACTGTGACTGTTAGGACATTGCTTTTCCATTATTACCAGTAATTTATGATGACAGTAATTTAAGAATCTCAATGTAGGAACCAAAAATACCTAATTGAACCGTGTTATACAAAATCCTTCAAGAACAGCCTACAATTTTAACAAATTGCTATTTAACTTAATTTTTGTATTTACTCTGAATAGCTCTTGCAGATAAAAACTAATAGTGCATATAGTTATATACATTTACTGGTTTTTATTAAATCGTTTATCAACTCTTTAGTGTCATCAAACATAAATAAAAGTACATTCACATTTGTATGCTAAACTCTAAAATGACAGAAATTATACAAAGATGAAACCATAAATGGAAAAGAAAAAAAAAGGTTGATTTGAATTAGAAAAATGCTGTCAATAAATAGTGTAACAAACTCTATCATCAAAATCATTCTGAGTCACAGAATCCTGTGTCAGATGCACAAAATCGATATACACAGCTTAATATCATGAAAATTCACAAAGTTTTAAAAACTCTAGTTTTTTTCCCAGTTTGCAACACATGAAGCTGGCAGCAGCTAGGGTGAGGGGACAGACATTTATCATTTCAGTGCTGCTGTACACAGCGGAGCGCTGGCAGCTCTGTAGGCGACAGCTCCCACACAGCTGAACACATGGTTATGTGCGGAGGACCCACATGTACTGTGAGACGGAGAAGCAGATGAATTATATCAAGACAAAGAGGGTTACAAAACCTCTAGAAGGTTACACTGACATGGGTGTAAGAAAGTAATGAGCAATTATCATTTTGATTATGAAAAGAGTGAATAAATCTACTGTAGAAATCTCAAGAGTGCAAGTTGTCCTCAAAAGTATAAAAAGAATCCTAGTGCAAAATCAGGATTCTAGATTATAAAACTAGAGAGATTTTCCTTTGCTAAAGAAATATGAAGTGAGATGAATGGCCTGTGTGATGTTTAAAGACTTAACGGTTTTGGTCATCTGTTCACATTGCTGCATTTGTGTTTCAAGGGTGATGAAAATTACTGCTGTGTAATTTTGTATTTAAGCCATAAATTACACAGCATAATGTCATGAGACTCGCCTGCTATGTACACATTGTTGTACCTCTGTGTATAATTTAAGTCAAAAATAGAACAAACTGAAACTGACTAAGCTCACTGGAAAAGAGTTGAAACAGTCTATAAACAACTGATGTATCACAGAAGTTTCCTACAAGAAGCCATTTTTATTGACAGTATTGAGTGACAATCATTTCGCCATTTAAAAAAGAATTTTAACTTAAGCAATTCATCCTCCTTGTCTTTTTTAAATTAAATATTAAAAAATTACAGATGTGATAAAAATGCTATGTACTTACGTTACACAACTCAGAAATATCTGGAAAAGTTGTATTTAGCCCCCACATTTCTATATGCCTTACTCCCACCCAGCACTTCCAACTCACTGCTAAAAGTTTGCTGACTAGTGAGGGTTTGGAGTTTATAGAATCAAGCAATATCCTGTGCATTTCAAATTACATGCTATGTGAGTATATGCAATCCAATTAGCACACAAAAACTATATTTTCCTTAAATATTAAAAGCTGTCTTCACAAAGCATCAGTTTCTCTGACATGCCCGTACTAACAGTGATGTATTGTGTTGTCCATATATACATATATGGACAGATTGAAAGAGAGAGAGAGAGAGACTGAGAGAGACAGAAACTACAGCATATTAACATTTTAAAATATGTTGGCATTCCTATCCTTATAAATATTTTTTGATGTGTCTCATTTCTTCTCATTGCAAATT
Source organism: Ctenomys sociabilis (assembly GCA_004027165.1). Lineage (NCBI taxonomy): Eukaryota > Metazoa > Chordata > Mammalia > Rodentia > Ctenomyidae > Ctenomys > Ctenomys sociabilis. The sequence goes on along the minus strand of PVKA01002699.1, from coordinate 84,486 downwards.
ACATCCCTGCCATGGGTGTCTTCATACGTGTGTGTGGGTGTGAGCCTGTGCACAGCTAGTACTTTTTCAGGACAATGTTCTTGAAGTAAATTTCAATGTTTTTCAAATTGTTGTTTTAAAACTAACAGTACATAATTTACTTTTTTTCTGATGTAAATAAACCCCAATATACTGTAGAGTTTTTATGTTATTTATTTTCAAATGTGATAATTATTCATATTCAGAGCCAAGATTTCTAATCTTGCAATCAATGAGCAGAGAACCATTCCATATTACTGTCATAGTATGAAAATTAAAAATAACTTATAAGGTAATGTTCTGTTATGTTTTTATTAAATTACCCATAATTATGAGTGCATATGGGATCCATCTATTTCATATTCTCCAAGGGAAAATTATTTATACAACAGCACTTATTTTGATCTTGAAATGTACACTAATAAATTCCTATCGAATGATGAAACACATTAATTTAAACTACCTAGCTAAATATTTATCTCTGAAAGGTCAATTTTAATATTTTAGTTACAATGCTTACATTGCCAAGGAAAATTGTATAGATACACTGTTGCTCTCCTGAGAAAATAGTTTATACCTGAAAAGATTCAAAAGCATTCTGAGAATTTTACTATGTATAGTATTATATGTATTTACCTTATTTCTATCTAATTTACATGATAAAAACTTGAATCTACTCTTTTGTCAAAGTGTGTATTAAAAATAATGCATACTTCACCCTCTTTTCTATTAAAAATAACAGTAAAAGCTACACTACTTTAAAATGAACAAAATCACCACAAATTTGAAAAAGTAGGAAAGTTAAAAGTAAACCTTGATAAGGTACTAACAGTTTTGTATACACTGAAAGTATTCCATAGATTTTAATCTAGAACTTACTTAACCAGCAAGAGAAAATGCAAGTCTGTCAAGGCGTGTGTAGCGCTCTCTCAACTCCAGTCGCCCGGAGGACTTACCTTACCAGGGTCACAATCGGTTCCATCCATGGGAGGATCGAGCTTGGTTTTGCATTCTTTCTCACCTTCCACTTTGCACCAAAGTCCTGTGCAAATAACATGCTACAAGTAGACAAAAATCTAGTGAGGGAAGCTGTCCTGGTTTTTAGTGTGAGACGATATCTTTTAACAAACTTGTTTTGATAAAACGACAAAAAATATGTTAATAAAACTCAACTTCAGGTACTTTTAATATTAAGCATAACTGAAATAATATGTTTTATTTATAGGGATATAAATAAAATAATCAATGACAGAAAATCTATTTAATGTAACTAAAACTTTACATTTTTTGAAAAATAAAACACAATTGGCTATGAAAGATTATTTAGATATAACAGAATAATGCTAAGCTAAAATAAAGTGTTTTGATATAACCAGCCTGGAACTATAAATACGTGTGTTTGTGATATGAATTAAATGTCATCTTTGCCTGAAGCTTCTCTGCTTTATGCTTCTGCAAGGTGGTTAACGAATACAACATGGATATTCTAATCATCTTTAGATATCTCTCATTAATTCTGTGTTTCTATGCCAGTGATTACCCAAATGCTTTTACCCATCCCACAAATCTCAGCCATCTTACAGAAACAGAACATTTTTAGGAATGGGTCAGCAGGCCTTTATCTATGCACAACAAAGACTTCTGTAAATTATCTTCGTCATTTTTACCTAAGTATGAATGAGTTTTGGATCGTTGGAATAGATTTTTCCAACGGAAAAATGAAAGAAAATTAAAACACACTCAGAAAAGTAGCTCAGAAGTGGTAACAAAGAAAATTTTGATAAAAGCCAAGAGAAAAGATTGTTAGAATCAGAGAAAAGAAGAGGATGAAGAAGAACAGGTGGTAAAGATAGAAATAACAGCAGTGTGGAAGACACAGTTGTGAAAATGTGAGGAGACTGCTCTCATGGGCAGAAGCTATGCGTATTGCGGCTCTTGTCCACACTTTCTATGTCCATGTCTTCAGTTCTACTTGGTCAAACAAAGTCTGAAAACATGCAATGGAAAGTTTTCAAAATAAACAACTTTCTAAGTTCTAAACACATTTATGATGGTATAACTCTCTACTTAATATAACACATCCAGAGTTGTTATTGTTAATCTACTATTGTCTGATTAGTAAGTTAAATTTTATCTTCAGTATAGTGCTGCTAAGGGACTTCACTTTTCCTACAAATGCCAAGAAATGTGCAGTCACTTAGCAGTTGATTAGTAGACTTATTAATAAAAAGGCTGTCCTTGAAAGCTGATCTGGTGGTTGTATTTAAAAACAAACTGAAAGGTGTGAGAGGTGCTGCAGGGGCACAGGCTGAGACTGCGGACCTGCGACCGAGCATCTGAGGTGGAGAATAAGAGCTCTTCAAGTCTGCAATAAAAAGTGACCTCCAATAAACTGCATTGCAAAAAATGGGAGAGAAACAAAATGGAAAAAGCAAAAAAGTTGAGGAAGCAGAAGAGTCTGTGGTAGAAAAAGTGCCTGACCGACATGTAGTGAATGGGAAGGTGGAGTGTTTTCTGAAGTAGAAGGGATTTACAGATGCTGATAATACGTGGGAACCTGAAGAACATTTAGATAGTCCAGAGTTAATTGAAGCATTTCTTAATTCACAAAAGCTGGTAAAGAAAAAGATGGTACAAAAAGAAAATGTTTATCTGACAGTGAGTCTGATGACAGCAAGTCAAAGCAGAAAGAGTTGCTGCTGACAAACCTAGAGGTTTTGCTAGAGGTCTAGATCCTGAAGCAATAATTAGCATCACAGATAGTAGTGGGAACTGATGTTTCTCATGAAATGGAAATACTCAGCTGAGCCCGACTCGGCCTCGCAAAAGAAGCAAACAGGAAATGTCCTCAAGTCGTCATCGCTTCTTATGAAGAGAGACTGACTTGGCATTCTTGTCCAGAAGATGAAGCTCAGTAACTTACATCATTTATGTATACATCTTTCTATATAAAACATGAGTCTTGGTTTTCATTTACTAGTGTAAAAAAATTCTAATGAAAATCAAGTTTAATATGTCAGTCTTGAAAGTAGTATTTGGGAGAGATACGGAGTTTTGTTTGTTTTGCTTCTATAGCACTGGTTGCTTTGAACAAATAAAGCTTTTGTAGTTTCTTCCTTTATCAGAAAAGAGCATTTGATAGCCTAATACATTTCCTCTGCTTCTCTAAATGTTGCAGTAATTGTCCATAGTCCAAATCAGAACTCATGAGTTTTTTTTGTTTGTGTGTGTATAAATAAAATACTTATATAATTGGTTTTTGGTTTTTGTTTTTTTTTGTATTTGTATTTTTAAGAAAGGTTCTACAGGGTATTCAGGGTCTCACTAGTACATCAGACTCACAGTGATCTGCCTGTTTACAGCCTCCTAAGAGCTGGGACTACAGGCTCACCAACCATGCCCAGTCTCAATTGCCATCTCAGCGAGCTCCGGGATGGAACCAGCTTGGGGAATGAAACACACACCCCCCCCACACACACCTGCTTGCAGGCACTTTAATCTGCTGAGCTATTTGGCCTGACCAGTTTTTGTTTTGTTTTAAACATTCATCAAAGCAAAAACTAGGGGTGATGATCTCATGTTTGAGGCCATCATTCTAAGCAAACTAAGAAATCAATTCCAGTTAGTTTCCTGAAGCCTTTTGAGTTAAATAGATGGTTTTCTGGTTATTTGGACAATTTAAAGTAGCTATTTTCAAAGCAGCCATTTCAGAATCTGTTATGTATCTTTAGTCTACAAAAATGCAATTTACTTCCAAAACTTCCCCCACAAAAAGATCTCATCTAGCTGGACATGGTGGTGCAAGCCTATGATCCCAGCACGTGGGAATTTGAAGCAAGAGGATCTTGGGAGTTCAAGTCCAGCCTGGTGTACAAAGTTATTGCAAGGCCAGCCTGAACTACACGCAAAACCCTGTCATAAAAACAGAAGAAGAAAAAAATCTTATCTCTACCAACAAATTTCCCACCCAAATAAGGTAGGAAGTTAAAACCTTGTTTGAATTCACTACGGAAGACTTAACAAGAGAACATTTAAAATTCCTCAAGACTCATTACTTCACAAGTTGAAATCTGCACCCAAAAGTTAGGATTCATGTTTTAAGACTTGGCTCACAGAAATCTACTGAGTTCCTGGCAGTATTCACAGTGTAGGACCTAGAATAAATGAGTGGACAAACTTATAATCTAAACTAGTGACCTGCCCATTTTTCTGGACCCCCAACTTGTTCCTTACATGTAGATTCAATCTTTTCAGTATTCAAGTTACCGTTTTTCAGCAGAAGCCAGGAAAACCACTTTGTAGTAGTCAGAATATTCTCCTAATGTAGCCTAATGTACCCTATATTGCTTACTTTATTGTAAATAATGGTGAGCAGTGGTCAATAAATAGTTTTACATTCCCTTTTTGTTCTTTCTGTGTTTAGGACAAGCTCTAGGGGTCTCACTATGTAGATCAGACTGGTAGTGATCCTCCTGTTTACAACCTCCCAAGCTGTAGGATTACAGGCACGCGCCACCAAGCCCAGTCTCAATCTCTGTCTCAGCGCGACCTTAAGTGGGTCCAGCACAGCAGGCCGGACTGCACCCCAGCTGCGTCGAGGCACTCTGCCTAAGAAGAAGCAGGTGCTTCAGTCTGCTGAACTATCAGGCTGGCCTTTTATATTCCTTTAAAAAAAACCTATAAATCACAGCAAATCTACTAAATACTTTAAGAACATATTGAACGTTGCCAATAGGACTGTTTCAACTTGTAACAACTTGTTGTGACCCAAAGAGAGCAGTTCTCCAAGAGCCACGCACCATGGACCTGAGCCCCAGAGCAAGGATGTGCAGAGACAAGGCCTAGAGCAGTGGAGGGGTCAGGGTGGTGCTAATGTTGCCACGTGGTAATACAGAAAGGAGGTCAGAGCTGAACTGGCCGTTGGAAGGCAGAGTGCAGGTAAGGTCCTAGGTCAGGGTTTGCTAGACCTAGGACCTTAGAAGGAGGTGTATGGTCCCTGCCCCGCTTCTCTTGGGTTCTTCCCTTCTTTGTTTTCCAGCTCTTATGAGGTGAACAATTCTGTTCTACTACAGCCTTCTGCCTTGATACTCTGCTTCCTCTGGCCAACACAGTGGAGAATGGAGCCACATCACTATGCACAGAAACCTTTGAGACTGAGCTACAATACATTTTCCCTCTTTAGGTGCTTTTCTCGAGTATTCATTCACGGCAAATAAATGCTTCCTAACACACGGCTATAATATTGAATCTGTCACAACTTCTAAAATACTATTTCTTAAGCCTACTTATTTTAAAATTTAAATTCCTGAGCTATTTGCTCCTGAGTTCCTCATCTGGATAGTCTTAAGCGAGGTAGATGTATTTTACTTCTTTATTTTTACTGCTGTGAAACACGTTTTTCTCTGCTTGAAAATATTTCACACAACTATATCCTATTATATGTAGGATACGGTTTTCCTTAACTGATGTTGTTTTTATTTCACACACATTTCTCAAAAATCTATCCTAGAACTTATTTGAAGGAATCCCCAACAATATTGTGCCTTTGCAATATTTTAAACTCTTCAAAGTTGATTATTAACTTTTGTGCATACACTTACCCATGAATTAACAAATCCCTAACCTGAGAATTTTGTATCTTAGACAACTTGTACTTCTCCAGATCTTTTTATCATGAATATCTTATAATTACAGAATCACATGCTGAATTCCCAGCAAGGCAGAATTGCTTTATTTCTATTCAAGAAAGCTTAGTTGTGTTGTAACAAAATTAGTGAAGTTCATTAGGTGTTTCACTCTGAAATAAAAACCAAATCTTCTGCAATTCTTTTTAGAAAAATACTTGCTTGTTGAGCACTGCTGGTGGTCTAAATTCTAATGTAACAGAACCTGCTATTCGAAGCAGCAGGTACTAACTGATTCCCACTTGAGGCCCTGAAAGCATAAGAAGCAAACTTGGCAGCTTTTCAAGATAAAAGCCATCAGGTCGAGTAAATCATTCATGGGGCAGTCTCTTGTATACTTTCTGTTCTGCAGGTCTAGAGATCTTATGGGAAGAAAATTATGGCCTCAGTCGTTAAAAATAACCAGCAGTGTGGAATTCAAACTGAACTGTCAAAAGCAAGGCAGAAAAACTCTGAAGAGAGGATACAGACTGTTTTCATCTGTAAAATGCGGGAGGTCTCAGATGTGTAATATTAGCTAGGTGATGCCGTGCTCCTTCTAAGGGACAGTATGAGGTATTAAGTTAGAACAAAACATCCTCTATGTCACACAGACAAGAGCTGCATATATTTTTCAACTTGTTTGACAAAACCTTTTAATATATCAGTTAAGAGAAAAAGAACTTTAAAACTTAAAATGCTTTGCATATGAATACATACCAAAAATGGACAACATTGTATTTTCTTTTTTCCTTCTCCCATAATAAAAAGGATCATTAAAAGCACGTAATATAAATTGAGATGTTTCGATCAAGTAGGTTTTTAATATGCTTACATGAATAGCCTACATTATGCATGTAAATGGAAGATTAATTGCCCATAAACATATATCGTAACATCTATCTGTAAAGATAACCTGTACCCTATGTCTTTCTTTATACAAATAATTCCATTAAGGTATTCTGAAGCTCACAATAAGATAAAGCAATCTTAATGTGTATCTATAAGTAACAACCCTTAAACATAGAACTTCTTTTTGTTGCATTCTCTCCAAAGCACCTTTTTAATAACTGAACATTTTATTACAAATGTAGCTCTGTTAAGGAATAATGCTTAAGTAACTTTTTCACAGAACACATTATTATCTGAAACTACCAATAATTCTCATTTGCTCTATACCTTATGATCTAAAAATACTCTCAGCCACATGTGGTGGTGCACACCTGTCAACCCAGCACTCAGGAGCCTGAGGCAGGAGAATCCTTGCAATTTCAAGACAAGCATTGGCTATCAGCTGAGCTCAAGGCCAGCCTGTACTGCATTGTAAGACCCAGTCTCAAAAAGACAAAAAATTAATTAATTGATTGGTTAAAAATAAAATTAATATTCTTTCAAGAAAATTGGATTATGAACTTACATAAACTCTCCAAAGAACAGATAATGACAGTTTACTTATAGACAGAATTTATAATACCCAGAATTTATGATACTCAAATCAAATATCTTTATAGAAAGCAAAAGTACAGAAAAATAAATTTTATACCACTTAATTAATAGTCCAAGTGAGATTGTTTTTAAAGATATAAAGTTAGTTTAGTATTTGGCATTTGATTAGTGTAATTAAGCATATTGACATTTTTTTTTTTTTGTCCTTTTTGAGACAGGGTCTCACTATGCAGTTCAGGCTGGCCTTAAGCTCACTTTGTAGCTCAGGCTGGTCTCGAACTCACAACAATCCTCCTGCCTCAGCCTCCCTAGTGCTGGGATTACAGGCATGCGCCACCACGCCCGGCTCGACATTTTTATAATCTTAAAAATATATTATTTTGGGGGCCAAGAAGATGGATCAGTGGAATAAGCACTTTCCTGGCAAGGGCAAGGGCCTGAGTTCAATCCTCAGTTCCACAAAAACATTATTTTTGTACATAGTCACAAAAATGTGTGATGTACTATATTTAACACTTGTAAAAAAACAATCTGAGGAGCATATCAAAGGAAATTTATTTGCCATTTTGTAATTTTTGTGGAAAATAACTAGTGAAATGTTGGACATTTTCCTCTAAGATTAGGAAGATGGCAAAGAGGACATCTTGGCCCCAATGTGAGAAAATAAACACATGATGTATTCAAAGAAGAAAGAGGGAAGAAACCCAAATCTAGTCTCTTAGACTCAGCTAAAATTTTGGACATGATGGTTAAGTAGTCTTCCAAGTAAACAAAAACTAAATGTTTATGTGCATCCGTTCTTTCAACAAATACATCTATCTGATATTCTTCAAGAAAAAGCATAGGTACAGGCAAAGACTTTCTGAACAAAACTGCAGTTACATAAAAATAACACCAAAAATAAACAAAAGGGAACATATCAAGTTAAAAAATTACTACCTAGCAAGGGAAACAGAGTGTAGAGACAAGCTGCAAAATGGAAACAATTTTTCCAGATATTCATCAGACTAATATCTAGAATATAAAGAACTCGGGCTGGGGAGATGGTTCAGTGGAATGAGAGCTTCCCTGGCAAGGGCAAGGGCCTGAATTCAATTCCCAGTTCTGCCAAGAAAAAAAAAAAAAAATAGCCAAATTTAGAGACCTACTCAAAAAACGAGCATATGAAATGAGCAGACATTTCTTGGGTGAAAAAGTACAAACTGGCCATAAATTCCAAAGAAAATATTCAACATCTCTAACCAATTCAGAAATGCAAATGAAGACAAGGATAAGATTTTATCTTCCTCCACAAAGGAGGGATTCTATTTAAGAAATAATAAGAAAGCATAGAAATGCTGTCAAAGAAAAGGAATCCTTCTTCATTATTGGTGGAAGTGCAAACTGGTACAACCCAATACAGAAATCAGTCGCTATGGAGTCTTCAAAAACTAAAAATGGAAGTTCCATTTGACCCAGTTATTTTGGTTAGGTGTCTTCCCAAAAGAGAGAAAGACATCATACTACTGTGATACATGCAGATAGCAGCATAATTCATAATAGCTAAACTTTGAACACAACCTCACTATGCACCAACCCATGAATAGATAAAGAAAATCTGGTATTTATTACACACAATGGAGTACTACTCTGTCATTAAAAGGAAGATTTGAGTCATTGTAGGACAGTGAGTTAAATCAGACACGCAAGTTTAAATATTGCATGATCTCTGCTAATGAGAGCCCAAATACGCAAATAAAGAACAAAATAGAGAAAAGACAGCAAAGAAAAAGCTAAATGCTTTTTTGTAAATGGGAAAGAAACCAAAAGATTGAAGGGTGGAGAAGGAAGGAAGGAAAATGATAAATAAAAAATGGTGGGCATGTTCCAAGTCTCTGTGAGGAATGTGAACATCTTCTAATACAAACATGCACAGACCTAAAGAAGAATACAAGAGATGCAGACAAGAGGAACCATGGGAGAAGGGAGGTCAAAAGGGGAACTCAGACATGCCATGTACCAACTTCTCAGAATGAATGCAATCTCATGTACTATGTTATATAATAACAAAAAACAATAAAATAACATAAAAAACTAAAAAGCAAAACTTCCAATATGAAACTCATGAATTTTAATTGCATATAATTATTTTTAAAAGCTCAAAGCACCCTGGAGAAACAATGTAGAATCCAGAGTCTCTAAAACAAGTCAACAAGCTTTTTCTGTAAAGTGCTAAATAGTGCACACTTTCGTTTGTTGACAATACATTCCCTTTCGCAACTACTCAGCAGAACTACTGAAGTTTCAAGGCAGATGCAAAGTGTACGTATGTGAACAGTAAAGGTTTGCCTATGTTCTAATAGAACTTTATTTACAGAGTTTGGTAGTCACTTCTTGGGCCACAGTTTGCTGACACTTGAATCGCAGCATAAACACCAAAACTTGAAATTACTGTGCAAAAACCATATGAAGAATCTGTATTATATTGCCTTTATTAAGGAAAAAGAAAGCTCAGACCTGGGACTATACCTGTTACCAATAAGATAAGTGAAATTAACATGGAAGGAATAAAGATATATCTCTTAAAATAGACTTTAGATTGTAAAATAGAATATGTTAAAAAAAATAACTGGGTGGTCTCCAAAGCAGAAGTGAGATTATAGCAAAAATATTCAGTAAACTTGAAAATAGTTCTTTATGAGTTTGATTTCTATTTCTTGATATAATGGTAACAATGCTGAGCATCTTTTAAGTTCACAGTATATCATTTCCTGAATTGTCTTTTGAGACACTTTCCCCATTGTTTTGAACTGTATGTTTTTATTACTGAATACAGAGGAGTTCATATATTGTAGATGTCTGTTCTTTGTCTATATCAGATAATACTTGTCACTAACATTATGCTCCCATTTTGGGAACTTTTATGCTTTTCATTTTGCTAATGAATATTTCTAAGAGGAAATTTACTATGATAAATTCTAAACTATGTTTTTACGTTTCTTTTTTGATTCATGCAGTTTATGTCCTATAAAATAATTCCTCTTATGCTTCTTAAATTTCTACAGTAGTAAAGACATCACAGTTATATTACGACTAATTTTGGAGTACAATATAATGCAATTGTAGAAGACGTGTGTCCAATAGTCACCTAAGTTGCTGACAGGTTTTTCTCGTCCCATTGAATTTCCTTGTCACTTCTGCTGAAAAACAGTTGTACTCAGATGAGAAAGTCTGAAACTAGACTTCTATCATGTTCCAATGATGAGTTATACCGCTTTATTTGCCTATATTGTACTGTTTTAATTACTGCAGTTTTCTATGAAGTCTTAAATAATGTGTATGTGTGCTCAGACTACCTAGCATTAACTCTTCTAGGTCCATATTCTGTTACTTCTGGAAAACTGTAATGTCAAAGTATATACTCGGTCTTGCAGGATTCCTCACTTCCACAACAGCCTGCATGTTAGGTTAGATAAGTTTTTTAGGTACACTCTACATCCTTTCATGAATCAAGGAGAACAAGAGCAATATAAAACTGGAACTTTCCATGTTAAACCTTTCAGTCACACTAGAAAGCTTCTACATTTTAATATATATGCCATTCAAAATGTGCCTAGTCCACGGGCTGGAGAGATGGCTCAGTGGAATAAGTGCTTCCCTGGCAAGCACAAGGGCCTGAGTTCAATCCCCAATTCTGCCAAGAAAAAAAAAAAAAAAAGAAAGAAATTCATTCACCTCAGTTTACATTGAGGTTTTAGGGCTGGGGAGATAGCTCAGTAGAATAAGCACTTGCCTGGCAAGCACAGGGTCCTGAGTTCAATCCCCAGTACTGCCAAAAAAAAAAAAAAAGCTAGTTTTTGGGGGCCAGGGAGATGGCTCAGTGGAATAAGCACCTCTCTGGAAAAATGTGCCTAGTCCAAACATAAATGTTGGATCTTAGGGTTCTTGGAGGTTTTTAATTTTAATACACTTCCATCTTTCTCAAAAATAGGGAAATTTTGCAGGGCCATTTACCAACTGATTTTTTTTTTTAACCTCTGAAGTCCCAGCTAGGCCAAATAGTTTCAGGAAGCTATTACAATGACTTGATGTGTTTCAAGCTGGCTCAGCTAAAAGATGCCAGATGGCCTGAAGGAATCAACTGCTTAGGAGTAAGGAAAAAGACCATACAAGAAGTCAGCCATTAATTCCGCAAATTTATGAAAGAGAATGATCCATTTTTGCTGGGGGTCAAGATGTTTCATAAGCATCTCTCCATCTGTGTCTTTAAACATTGTGCAGATGTAAATTGTTATCCTAAGAGTAAATTTGTATTGTTAATTGGATCAAGGTTATGCAATCTTGGAATCTCTACTGCTTACATTTAAATATCTGTTTATAAGTCAGGGAGAGAAATATCTAATTCTAATGCAAAGGGCTAAAAGCTATTGTTTTGAAAGTCATGTTTTGTTTTTTTTTCTCTTAGTACTCATCAAAGACTACAATGAGCACTCTACACACCTTGCTATTTAAATATTATTGTTTCGAGGTGGGGTGGCCATGTGAATGCCTCATTAAGTGACATAAAAGCTGTGACACGTTACCTGGCTTTAAAGTTAGATTATGTGACCATTGTGCTAATGTTATAATTTTGTTTATGAATGTTCTGAAAATCAATATTTATTTAGGTGAAAATTTAGAATCATTGTTCTGTCATTCAATTACTTTGTTTCCTCAATCAAAAAATATTCAGTGGGGACTTATTCTGGTGTTAGAGATAAAGAAAATAGGGAACAACACTCTTGTGATCTTGTGGAGATGACTTTCTATGTGACTTTTCAATGAACTGAGGCAGTAGATGGCCGGGCTCAGCGTCTTCACAGGGACCCACTCAAGAGTCTATATTTATTTTTTAAATTTCTTTTTTTCTTTCTTTCTTTTTCTTTTTTTTTTTTGTGAAATCAGCGATTGAACTCAGGCCCTTGTGCTTGCCAGGCAAGCACTTATTGTACTGAGCTATCTCCCCAGCCCAACAGTCTGTATTTATGTAGAACTTGACAAACCTTTTATTTGTTGACATAACTTTATAATCTTCAACATAACTACTTTGTCTTCTAAGTACGTTATGTCACCTGCTAATTAGCAATGCATTAAGACACTTGCAGATTAGCTTCAGGAATGATATGCCAAGCCCTTGGGGAGCAACTATCAAGATCTCATTTTACTTTAGCTGTTCTTATTTTGGGACAGGTGATAATATTCTTTGTGAAAAACATCTCAGCTTCTCTGTTTAGAGCCACAGAAGCTGGAAAATGAGTCAAAGATGTGTAGGCAGAACTAGGCCTCAGTGCCTAAAGTAAACAGTCCTGGGATAAAGGTTGGCTATTAGTTACTAGGCAACCTTGTGTCACATGTTAGTAACTTTGCAAAAGTGTAAACCTCTTGCAGACTAGGCAGACCAGCATTTGTTTTGTTGTCTATCTTTTTCTCACTCTTGCCATGATTTCTCCCCAGGTAGAACCTGAGACCAACGGATCCCTATACTTCTTGACCTTAATTTGTCTTAATTATTTTTTGACTCCAATAGATGTGTTCAAAGTGTTACCATCTGATTTTCTTCACTCTCTCAAACTATAAATATTTAAATTATTTACATTTTATTCTTCAAGCATTTCTCCATTCTATCTAACTTCTCTCTTTTGCCTTACTTTTCAGTGTTATCATGTTTTCAACACCACTTTGTTGGTCATATTCTAATAACTATCTATACCAGACCTACTTACATTTCTGCTTGGATCTCTAACGGACACTTAATTCTTTAAATTTTCTTTTTATGTATGTGGTACAGGGAGGGTCTCCCTATAGAGTTCAGACTCAGAGTGATCCTCCTGTTTTCAGCTTCCCCAGAGCTGGGATGCAGGTATGTGCTACCACGCACAGACTTGTTGGCCAGCTCAGTGTGCTCAGGCACAGGGTAGGCATGGCTCGTGGTGCCGGTGATCGAATCCTCATCCTTGCACTTGCCTAAGTAGGTGTTCAGTCTGCTCAGCTATCTCACCAGCCTGGACATTTAAATTTAAAACGTGACTAAATTTCCTTTTGCTGTATTTCTGCCAAGATAAATGAATGGGTTGCTTTCTCATTTTCTTCAGGTTTCTGAACAAATGTCAGGGGCAGCAAGATAGCTCAGCCTCCTAAAGTGCCTGCTTGGGAAGCTCAGACTTGGGGAACTGCATAAAACACGAGCTTTTCCCATTTATTATCCTTACACCAATGCCACTTTCTCTAGGCGGCCTTCTCATTGATGGGAACTTAGCACCAACAGAAACCCTCTCCTAAGTAATAATCCTAAAAAGACAAGTACAGCTTACTTTGTTATCAAAATAATGCTAATTTCAGCACATAAAAATTCTGTTTGCCACACTCAACCCTGCAGACTTCAAAAATTTTATCATACTATCAATATTTAAGAAAAAATATTTCTCCTGGCATTGTGGCACACACTTGTAGCTACTCAGGAGGTGGAAGCAGAGGGTCACAAATTCAAGGTCAGTCTGGGTAACATAGATCTTGACATTATAAAATAGAAAGTTTTACAATTTTTATCTTTTGATGCATTTGCTACAGGGTCTCACTATTCAGTTTAGACTCATTGTGATCCTTCTGTCTCCTCCCCTCCAGAGCTGGGATTATAGGTGTGCACTACCATGCACAATTTCAGGGAAGCTCAGCAAGAGTTCGGTGCAGGCTTAGCATGAAGTACTAGGGATGGAACTCGGGTCCTTGTGCTTGCCAGGAAGATGCTTGGACCATTGAGCTATCTCCCAAGCCCTTAAAATACAGTTTTAAAATTGTGTTGAACACAGAACTCAGTGATAAAGTGCTTGGCTATAGTTTTCAAGGACATGAAATTATCTTCAGTACTGCTAATGAAGAAAAGAAAGATAAGAGGAGGAAGACAGGATGAGATGCAGAAGGAAAAATAGATGGGGAAGTGAAGGATGAAGGAGAGATGGAAGAAGAGGAGAAAGATGGCAAGAATGAGGACAAACATGATGATGGATGATCAGGAGGAGAAAAGAGGAAGAAGAGAAATATTATGATCTAACTTTTAATAGTCTAAACATCATGCACAAACATCATATTGTTTCCCTAGTGTAAGAATCTGAAAGAGTAAATAAAACCTAAAGGGTACAATGGATATCATGAAAGGGAATGAGTCTGTGAGACGAGGAGAAGGATAAGAGACAGAATGAAAGAAAGAAAGAGATTGACCCACATAAGCATGCAGGATGGCATGAGTAACTGTGCTGTGGATTTCTGCTGATCTATGGAAAGAAGCAGCCAATTCTTACTATTTTTTTTTCTTTTCATTTTTGTCCTCTTTCTCTCATAATTTCTTACAACTATCATTTTTTAAACTTCTTTCTCTAGTTTGCATAAATATATCTGGTAACCCAAACAGCTAAATTGAAGATAGTACTATGCAATACTGCAAATACTTTTCAAATTCATATTATTTTGTTAAGTGAAATTCTATGTCATTTCTAATTTTTATTGATATTTTGTGTTCTCTTTAAAAATAAAAACAAACAGATTGAGTAGTTGAGATCAGAGAGGTCCTGGGGACAGATTTCAATTTAGCCACTGTCTTATATATTGAGTTATTAGTATCCATTTATGTTTTATGTGCAGTTTACTGGGAACAAGGTTCAAGTCACATATGTTCACTAAGCATTTTGGAGCTCCACTCATACTAGTGATTATTATGGTCTATAGACCTTTGCACACATGACCTTCATACAGTTCCTTTCACGCAGCCACTCATTTTAATTCTACATGAAATAGTCATTGAATGCTTACCCTGTGTGGGGATGTATTCTAGAGAAACATACTCACATGACCTGCGTCTCACACAGCTGTATGTGAGATTAATAAAAACCAAATAATAAATAAATTAAAACTTTCAATAGGAACTATATAGTAGTGATAAAAAAAAATAGCCATAATGATCCATGCTCTTTACAAGGAATTTTAATTGTGTACATTTATCCCAAAAAGCAAGGTTTTCAACAAAGCCAGTCCCTTTGAAATAGTCATATGCATCTAAAGGATGAATTATACTGAATGAGTATAACTGCTAGTATATCAATGGAGTACGAAATGTGTGCATGTGTGTGTTTTGAGAAGGCGTAGAAAAGAGGGACAGAGAAATACAAGTGGCACAGTCATATTGACCAAAAGGGTCATCTTGCTTCATCTTTTGTTTTCTAGCTCTGATACGACTGCTTTCAGGGAAATTGTAAGTATGATACACTTATTCTTCTTTTTTATGAGCAGAATATATTTATTGAGGGAAAGAAAGTTCCTACCTGAGAGAGGAACAGGAGGGGGGCCCGAACGGGTTGTTCCCCCCATTTAGTCTTCTTATACTTCACTTAGACTGGTATTCACTAGTTTTTGCTGCTATAAAACATGCTTTTAAACCCTTATTTTTTCAAATTGAAAGACAAGCTCTTTTTCTACAATGGGGAGGTTTATTTTTTGTTGTTGATGCCAAGGACCAAACTCGGGGCTTCCAGCTCACTAGGCAAGCATTCTACCACTGAGCCAAAGCCCCAGCCTCAACCTACAAATTGTAAAAGTTATCTTTCCCTCCAGTAATGCATACTTATAAATCATGAATATGAATAGTTAAAAATGTCTCTTCAGGACATGACTCTTACCTGCATCTCTTCACAAAAGGAGGCCGAAGGTCCAAAGAGTATCTGACATTGTTCATCTGCCGTGTAGATCATTCCCGGCAGCTTAGATGGTACCATCACAGAATTGAAACTCTGTGGATTTGTCTGTAGCAAGCAGTTACTAGCCTTGGACCTGGAACAAGCACATATACATAGTTTTTTATACTGGGGATCCAATTCAGGACCCTGTGACACCAGGTAGGTGCTAAAATTTTGGATTTAATGCCAAAAATATTATTGGCACAGAAACAATATAGAAACATAAGAATTTCACTTTTGCTATTTCTTTTATTCTGCTAAAGTTTATCACCTCACTATTTTTAGAAACTAACTTTTTGAAAATTTTATCATAGAAATTATCCCACATACAAAAATGATTTATTTTAATTATGTAAAATAGTCTTAATAAATAACAATGATATTCAAATTAATTGAATCTTTGATATATAAATCTTATTCATACAAATTAACTCAGTTAATCTATATACAGCTATGTAGAATGTATTGTTTTGTGCATTTATAAGATGTAGAAACTCAGACTTTTTAGAAAAAGTTGCCCCAAAGCCATGCATGCAGTTAGCCATAATATGTGTGGCTATATTCGGAGATTTAAAGAAATCCTTCTCAATTGAGTATTACTAGTGTGCATAATTTTGTAGTTGACATTGATGAAGTTATACCTAATTTTATTATAGGCCTGATCCTTATGAAGACAACAATCCAAAATCTCACACATCCCTCTAAACATTCTCAGGAGTTTATCAGTGCAGCTGCTAATGCTGTGGTCCAAGAATTGTGGAGGCAAAATGCGGTACTGCAGAGACTGTCACGACAAAGGGGGTGCACAAACATACCTCACAGATTTCGTGGCACAGTTACAATGTCATAGGCATTATATTTTAGTAGTCTTTAATGTCCACTTAATAGGAAGCAACAAGTGTGACAATTTAAAAAGTATGTAAAAATGAAGTTCATCTTTGCCCTGAATTTAGTTGGTGAGATGTTTCTGTATTTCTTATTCGTATTTTTAGAGTCCTTTATTATCTCTCTATTTTACACAGCGTGTGTTATTTCAGAGGCCCATGTGATGATCACAGAAGTAATTAAAGACAAGGTTTTTATAAGGGAAAGTAGAAAAATAACAACATTCCTCCTTACTTTTTCCAACCAGGATGTGGAATAATACAGACAGAAGCAACTATTACTGATATTGAACATGCAAAAGGAGAGAATTGTGGCCAACTGTAATGGTGAAAATTACTTATTAATGGAAATATTTAGCGTTTAGAAAGACCCTAACAAAAAGTTAGTGGCTGTGCTAAGAAGGTATTTTATGATAACATATGTGCTGACTGGTGGGCCCTGAGCACCCTTCCGCTAGGAAATATGAAAGGCACAGTAGGCTTTTTATTATTAGAACAATTTTAATAATGTTTTGGTATCGTAAAAGGTGCATACGTTATATTTACAGACATTATTATAGCAGATGTCGCTAATCAGTGAATTAAGAGAGTGTAGCCATTTACTTATCTTATTTTTTAAAAAAACAATTATGAAAACAATTTGCAATATATTAATTTATCGAATCTGTCCTGTTGATTTGTCTTGAAACTATCTCATTGCTATTTGTTCTTCAATAAAATAAATTTAAAAAATTGTTGATTTTACTGCATCAAGAATTTATATATCACCTGATGTGTAAAACTAGTGTCCAACACAGGAAACCCAATAAAGGCAGTGTTCATGAAATAAAAAAAAAAAAATAATTTTAAACCTTACAAATCACCTTGCCCAACCTTTCATAAAAAAAAAAAAAAAAAAAAAAAAAAAAAAAAAAAGTGATGGCCTGCGCCTGTAATCCCAGCACTTGGGAAGCTGAAAACAGGAGAATCTCACTCTGATCTACATAGTGAGACCCTGTAGACCCTGTACTAAATACATAAAAATAAATTTAAAACTAAAAAATAAAATAATGTTTCAGAGAAGTGAAATCACAGGTAAGTTTAAGGACACGTCTGTGAGTTAACAGAAGAGCCCGGACCAGAGTCCCATTCCATGGTGTTCACAGAGTGGCCCTTCTACTTTGCCAGACTTCATCCCCTGGCGGGCAGGAAAGGCAGAAGCACGAAAGCATTCACAGCACAACAACTGTAAGGAAGTGCTGTAAGTACCTGAGGAATCTTTCCAAATCTTCTTTGCTACACGCAGACCATGAAACCTCACCAAGGTGCTGTCCTTTAATCCATTCGCCAGACATGATGTGAAGCCCATCAGCACACGATGGGTGGTCATTGTCGTGATTGATACCCATGCTGAACCAGTGCGTCATGAAAACCAAAGGATTTCTATTAGTAAATACTATTTTAACGTTTTCATTATTGTAATTAAAGTAGCAGTTAAAATACTTATATGCAACCAGTTTTTTTTTTTTTTTAGCTTTAATGGAAAAGAGAGTAGATTTCCTATCAGTACTTCTTTATCATCTAAAGAGAATAAAAAATATTTAAGAAATACAGAAGCTCACAAACAAAATAACAGGAATTTAACAACAGCTGCTGATTGCACATTGCTGTTTTCAAATTAGTTGTTCAGATCATCAGATATAAGCATTAAAAATTGGTTAAAAAATGGACCAGGGAGATAGCTCAGTAGAGTAAACAGTTGGCTGGCAAATGCAAGCACATGAGTTCAATCCCCACTCCCACTAAAAAGAAGTTACAATAAATTTAAAAAGGAAGGGCCAGGGAGATAGCTCAGTAAAGTAACAGCTTCCCTGGCAAGGGCCGCTGTTCAATCCCCAGTTCTGCCAAGAAAAGTTTTTTTTAAAAGGACAAGAGAAAAAAAATTAAGCATCAACTTCTCCTCCCTGCAGACTAGCAGGAATCAACTGTACCATTATCCAAGCCATCCTACATGCATACATAAATGTATATCCCCAACCTCTTCTTTTCCTCATCCCAGTTTTTCCTTCCCTTTGAACAGATTCTTTCCTTTTCTATGGTATATTCACATTTTATTTACTTTTTCAGGTTCTTACACGTGCAAGACAACATGCTATTTGCACATGTGGATCTGATTTATGTCATTTATGAGTATGATCTCTAGTTGCATCCATTTACCTATAAAAGCCTCAAATTCATCATTTTTATAGCTGAGTAATACTGTATTGTCTAAAAAAAATCACACACATGTTTTTTACCCATCCCTCAGTAGATGGGCATTTTGGTTATTTCCAAGATTTAGCTATGACAAATTGTGCTGCTACAAACATGGGTGTTAGTTTCAAAATAAAAGGCAGATTATAATTACATTTTAAATTTTGTAACCCACATTTAAGGCAAATATTTTTATTAATTAAAGAACATGCATATTTAGGTCAACTACATAAAAATCATCTATGAGATTTTGACATCCTAGTATACTATACATGGAACACAGACCAGTGAGTGTCTCCACAAATGCCTTGGTCCTTGTACTTGCCCAAGTCAGGTTTTCACAAAATTTCTGAAACTATGTTCAAGTACTGACCTTTCAGTGTGTCTTCCCTTTCACACCACCCTCTTTCACCCACCTCAAGTGGCACCAGCTGTCATCTGAAACCTGCCACCTTCTTGGCATGTTTATCTTTCCCAGCATCACGATTCTTAGGACCAATTGAATTCTGCTCTGACAATCTGACCTCCCTCTAAATGGATATTCTAGAAGTCCCTTAACTTCAATGTGTCTAAAGACGGACCTCCTTTTTGTCTCTTGAATATTTTGTATTTGTGCGGGCGGGCATGCGTGCGTGTGTGCGTGTAGGTGTGAGTGTGTGTGTGTGTGTGTGTGTGTGTGTGTGCGCGTGCACACGCACGAGTAGGGGGGCATATGTGATTATCCTAATCTCTTCCAAATAAAGAATCTTCATGTCAGCATTTGTTTCTTCACCCATATAAGTACCTAAGATATTTTATTTACTTGTGTTAGAGGCAAGCCCTGACAATTTTATTTTCTAAATATTGATCTCAGTGCTTACCCTCTTTCTCTTTCTATTGCCATAGTTAAAGAGGAGTACAAGATATTCTAGCTAAATAATACCTACAAATATTATGGTATTCTAACTGAGTGCTTTTAGTCTTCAGCAGTACCCTTCTCCCCGTTGTTCCCGTCTCAGTGTGAGTGGCTACCGTAAAACCTGACTGTGTTGTTCCTCCACTTTTTCATTCCTTCACAGCAATATCCAGCTACATGCTGTGATACACAGCTCCTCCACCTTTTGCCATGTAATTTTTTTGCATTTTATCGGCAGCAACACAAAATAAATTGTAATTTTCCAATTTTTTTTTCATTCTCCTAGCGTTAATTTTTATTTTGCATTTACAATATCCTACAAAGATTTAAAACCTTGTACACAATTCTATGTGTGACAGGAACATGAAAATACTGATGAAAATAATTTGGATAAAGTCATATAATGAGAACTAGAAAATGAAAGCACCTGACTTGAAGGGACTGTCTGCACAGCTCATGGGATCAAGGATTACACACTGAGCCTCTATTTTTCCATTTTTTTACCAATCATCTTATCCAAAGTGCCTTCTATGCCTGTACACATTGCACTTGTTTTTACCAAATTCAATGCAATTTGCTTCTTTTATTATTTTATATATTTAGTATACGGTCTACAAGCTCTCACTACCCAGATCAGACTCATAGTGATCTTCCTATTTTCAGCCTCCGAAGTGCTAGGATTACAAGTACATGTCACCACGCCCAGTCTCAATCACTATCTCAGAGCGCCCCTGGGGTGGGGTCAGTATGGCACCCTGGGGATTGAACCTGGGCCCTTGAGCTCTGCCTAAGCAGGTTCTTTAATCCTTTGAACTATCTGGCTGGCCCCAGTTTACTTCTAATAAGCATTTTATCTCATTAACACCTTACCTTTTTTGTTCATATTACAGATCTTTTCTACCATAGAATTACATAAACATTCCTAAAGTGTCGTCAGCATTTATCATACATTTTTACTTTTCATTAAGTCCCCAAATTCATGAAAACAAGGACTCTTTGAAATCTCTAAGAGTCCTATGTAGAGCAGTCATATCCTATGTAACCTAAGTTCAGAAGATGTACCATCTTGTAGAAACACCATCATGTAGAAACACCAGTTTCAGAAAAAAAAATTATAACATTTCTAATTCTCACCATGTGGTTATCAAAACACCTACTCATGAGTGAGGACATAATGCTAAAACACAGAAAAAGAAAGTATTTTATTTACATATGAAATCTGAGACTCAGGCAGGGTAGTCCAATACTCCATTTCTCTTGCTATCAACTAGAAGCTGATAAGTAAACTTGTCTTTAATAATTCACAAAAGTACTTACAGTATATTTTAAAAGAGATTAAACTAATTATTATCAAAGTTAGTAAGGGTAATCACAGCTTCAATAATATTTGAACTCATGTTTTTTCAAATCCAAATAAATGTTTTGTTTTGTTTTGTTTTGTTTTGTTTTGTTTTTCAGAACCGGGGATTGAACTCAGGCCCCTGTGCTTGCCAGGGAAGTGCTTATTCCACTGAGCCATCTCTCCAGTCCCCAAATAAACATTAATGACTATCCAATTTCATTTTCATTGAGGTCAATAAAAATTGTTATGACACTACATTTGGTTTTGAAAGGAAAAGATAATGTGAGAGTAATAAACAAATTATGTCCATTTTATGAATGAATTAGCACTAAGGGACATTACCATGCTGTTATCTTTGACTATGAAAGTTCTACTATAAATAAACAAAAAATACTTCATTAGAAAACAACTATTCAAATTCACTAGTGAATCATGTTCTGATTTCCAGTTACAATAACTGTCCACAAATAGGGTCTGTATCAACACACATCATGAAAATAAGTGACGTATAGGAAGACTCTGATGATAAGGGGAGAACATGTAAGTTCCGTGGAGTACATAATCAGCTCAAATGATGTAATATGGGAGAGAGAAAAAAGATACTGATGTTTAAGCAGCTTTCACCTCTGTAGCTTCCCTTTTCATAGGGACAGAGAACAGTGAGTAATAAATGTATAAACTTGTCTTAGCCCGCTCATTTGCTAAGTCCACTTTTCTGACTGATATCCTCTGAAGACTTCCTGAGGATGATGTAAAGGGCCTCACATGTAGGAGCAGCTCTTCAGTGCTCTTCATATTGGGCAGTAAATCAGGTAAGTTTTATTGTGCCATTTTAATTTGTCAGTACACACAGAAAGATAATCCTCCCCTTAAGGTTAATTTGCTGAATTTCCATTATTTAATGAGTGATCAGTTAAGAAAGATAAAATATGGCACACATTAATTTGATTAGGTATTAAGTGAAAACAAAGAAAAAAAATGACACGATGGGATAATCTCTCAGACTGCTAAGGGTGGGTTGCTGTTAACCTATTGGGTTCTACTGCGCACCGTGTCAGAATCGCTTTCTCATCTCTCCGCCGTGACTCGCCAAACACGTCAACGCGTGATCTGTTAATTAGTGACCGCGTGCTGCGTGGAACTTGCTTCACTTTCCCACCATGGTGCTGCAGTTTCAAACTATGCATCAGTGGTATTATTTTTGAGACACAACTGCAGTTTTTCAGGAATCATAAAACTTCCTAAATAATGCATCCATTTGAGAGAAAAAGAAAGTCTGCTTCCAAGATTTAGCAATTTGAATGTTACCCAACGGGGTGTAACATGATTTTCCAGATTGGAAAGGCTATATAACCTCTCCTCCAGATGATCATTTTCCTTTTGGAATCCTGATTCTCATGTAAGAAATTAGCCTCCGCCACAGAGAGATCTGGTGATTCAAACATTGTTTACTATTAGTTAAATTTTCCTAAAACTAT
Source organism: Ctenomys sociabilis (assembly GCA_004027165.1). Taxonomy (NCBI): domain Eukaryota; kingdom Metazoa; phylum Chordata; class Mammalia; order Rodentia; family Ctenomyidae; genus Ctenomys; species Ctenomys sociabilis. The sequence continues at coordinate 61,787 of PVKA01002699.1, read as the reverse complement.
TTAACTTGTAACAGAAGAGATTATATTAAATTAGGACAAGGCTTTCTTCCTTCCTTTTTATTTTTCTTCTTCTCCTTTTAAATAATACATTTGGAATTACCAGGAGACATGGCTAAATCCTGACCCTTACAGCTTTGAAATAAAGCTATAAATTGTGAACATTTATCTGTGCCAGTCACTGTATTAGTCATTTATAATGATATCATTCCATCCTCACCATATCCCCATAATGTTTCCATTATAAGGATGTCTACTTTACAAATGAAGAAGGATCTGAGACTAATGGTGGAGCTGTGACCCAGACCCACGCAGTATGACGCTCAGACAGACCTCTATGCCACCGCCAGTACAGTGTTACTCTTTTTTGGGTCAAACTCCCCTTCTACAGATGATTTTCTGTGCTTTAGCAAAAAAAAAAAAAAAAAAAAAAAAAAAAGAAACACCTCTCCATATATAGCTCTATAATCAAGCATCACACATCATGTGGAAAACGCTTTTGAGGTAAAACATTAGCAGACCCTTTCTTCACACTGTGCAACTGAAGCACATTTTAATAATCTCAGTTTAAATTCATTTTGAGAAAAAGCCTTGGGCAAATAAACTCTCCACTAACATTGTACATGGTTGTCAAGTCAACTGAGAAAATATTTTTATCTTATAAAACTTCTCAACTTATTTAAAAGTCCCTGCCAGGAAGTTTTGTGATATCCTGCGGAAAGCTGGAGAACCATTTGGATTGTGAAGATGACCCCTTTTGATGTTTAGCGAGTCAGAGAATTCTTATGAATTCACTCACATTTTTTTTGGATAATTTGGAAAAGATCTAATCTGTAAACAGTAATATTTTAAAAGAGGAGAGTTTTCTTAGCTGACTACATGACTACATAGTACTTTTCATGACACAGTGTTTCCCACTAAAAGTCATACATTATGTGAAAAAATTAATAAGAGGAAGAAAGAAATGCTTACAATATCTAACTGGAAGTGGATTGTACTTCCACAGTATGACATTTAATTTCATGGATTTCAGTGGAGGCAGCTGATTTGATATAAATCATTTCTGTGTATTGTCAAAAAAGCCATTAATAATTATAAGATATTTTTACACATTGTATTTCTTTTACACTTAAACTATTTTAATTTAAGTAATTCAATTTATTATAACATGCACAAAAAGGAAATGCATATTTCTATCAGTACTTCAAAACACTTTATGAAAAAGAAGGCATCAGCAAGATAAAAAAAGGATGGGTAATAAAAAACAGAAGTACAGAAAGTGATTCACTTTTACTATACTGTGCAAAATTTGCTTAGCAATAGCATACACCCTTGCTAAGAATCCATTATGGATGAGATTCAGACTTCGTCTTACAAAGACTGATCACCTACTGGTCTGAGAACACGGTGAATCCTTGTGTAGCCATGTAGCTCCTAGAGTCTCCTAGATTGTCCCTTACTGCCTTCCCGCTGTGCCCCACAATCCACCAGCGCTGCTGGCAGTCAACACTCGTGGCCATTGTCCCCACCTCTGGGTTATCACAAATCTGTCTGCCTGACCTCCTGATCTTCATCAGCTCGTCCATCAATTTTAATGACAGATGGGTAGCTTTTTATGAATCTGTTAACATAAAAAGGCTAGTTTTCTGTACAACAAATATGTGAATTTTCCTTGAAATAGAAGTACTAAAAATGTGAATAAACACATTCATAGTACAGCCATAGGGCATGTTGATAGTAGGAATTCATGGACCTCATCTCCAACTGAATAAAGAGAATATTTATGGATGAGAACTAAGAAACTGCCCTAACTTGATGATTGCTATTTGCTGGAAATTCTGAGAACTAGTATGATGCAGATAAAATTCACTCTTTATCCCACTCTTCAAATCATCTGAAAACTGAGATCAATCTAATTTTGTCTGGAGCAGTTAATTCTAGCCTCAATTTTTGTATAGTTTGTTTCTAGTAGAATGCTTTTCCCAGTTAGATGGCATTTACAAGTCCAACTCCAACTTGAAGCTCTCCTTCCTCTATAAAACAATATTCAATAAACTCTATCCCATGTTTCTTTCATTTTTCAAACAAATTATTCATATTCTAATTCAATCTTTCACAAGTATTCTGCATGCAGTCTTATATGGTATAAAACAAAGGAAAACATCTCTGTCTACTCAATTTGATATGACACCAATACAAAGCAGTTAAGACCGGGGAATTCAAAGTTACAAGAGAACAGAAGTTATTATTAATTCCTTAGCTTTTTACCATAAACATTTGTCATTTAACGTACTGCGTGATATAGTTTCTTTTGTAATGGAGATACTTTTGCTCTTCTCTCACTGTAGAAAAAACCTAGAACTCAAGGAACTCCATAGAATCTCACAGCACCCTCAGAAGGAGCACGAGAAGATAAAACTTACCTATCATCTATCTATCTACTGTGTACTATCTATATATCTACATACTTAAGAAGAGCTTATCTTTAAGAATCTATTGATTCTGAATTTTTCACAAATAGAAAATACTTAATCCTCAACAAATGATGCTTTTGGAAACTACAAATACTATCTCATGCTTCTGATGCTCTTAAATCCTTAAGTTCTGTGTTCTTAAATGCTGTGTCTTTATTTTGTATGTAGGATATAATAAACATTTTAAGTAAAATCTGTCACTTCCCATTACCTACAATATGGGCATTTAGCAAACAAAATTTCCATTTCAAATATATTTTAATTATTTAATTCATGTCTTATAAATGAATACATACTACTTACTAACTGATATAGAATTATAGAAGCAATTACATATCCCATAATTAGAAGGGAAATAGAAAATAACTTGAGCTCTTGTCATCTCAGAAGAACTGTAAGCCTAGGAAGTTTGCAGACAGCTTGCTAAAAAGGATGGCTTGTCTTACTGTAGGTCACACACATTTGCCAAACCACATTACAGCAATGCAAACAGAAAGCCAATTCTTACAAGAGCATTTATTAACTGAGTGACTTTTTTCCAATTTCCACCAACTCACTGTGACATCCAAACCTACATTTAGAAAGAATCTGGTATGGGACAGAAGCCACATCTATACTGGCTAAAGTCTTATTATAGTAATTAACTTGGACAAAGTACTTGCTATATTAAGCTAAATAAAGTATCAAATGCACAAGGTAGTGTTACTGGCCTACAAGAGCCTTCATGATAAATAAACTTTTGAAAATCTGAGGAGGAACCACTGAAAAATGACGAAATCCCTCCAAGGATTAACAAAGAGCTCTAAGAATACTAAGACTAAAACCCTTTTTACTTTATACAATACCTACTACTAATTACTATTCATTCCCTTTCTAGTATATGCCACCATTGCACCATGATATCAGATTATCACTCATCCTAAGAACGCCACTTGAAAGAAAATATAACCCACATTTTAGGAATGAGAAAGGCAAGTGCAGATGTACTGATTTATCTGACATGCATTCTTTCCGATGCTAGCAGAACAAGAATCCAAGCCCCAGGCTCTGTGACTCTCCTGCACATTTCCTCTTACTGACCACTTACATGGTTCCTAATTAGCCAAGGGATGGGTGCTAGGGGAACTCACTCGTGACGTGAGAGAATTCTAAACAACACAATGTGGGGACGGTAAGTTCACATATGGCCATAATCTGTTCCAATGGGTTAGTACAACTAATTATAGAACAACCAATTTTCAACATGTTCAGGAGAAATAGAATTCTAGAAGAGTATTTTTTGTTTATTGGAGCATTTCATTTTTATTTGATCTATTTCCAATTATAAAGTCCTTTATGTTTTTTTTTTTTTTTTAATTCTTACTGGCTACCTATTTTCCTTCAGAGTACTCATTTCTTGCTTATTTATTTATTTAGTACAGGGCCATCAAGGCCTCACTACACAGATCGGACGTGCCTCCCAAGTGCTGGGATTACAGGCAGGCACCACAGCGACCCTCTCAGTAGCCATCTCAGGGCATCCGAGGGGCAGGGCCCGCACTGCAGGCAGGGGGTTGAAGCCGAGGCCCCTGCATCTGCCTAAGTAAGCGCTGTAGTCCACTGAGCTATCTTGTTGGCCTTCACTTTCTTTCTTATAGGAGATATATTACTTTTCACCACAGAAGAATATATGGCCAGAGCTGTACTTCCTTCTAAAAGTTACTTCAATGGACTGGGGAAAATTAAGAAAGTCTATGCATGCTTAGATGCCTTCTGGGGTACATACAGCTTTGTAATGAACTATCAGAATTTTGAGGTCAGGGAGATGGCTCAGTAGAATAAGTGCTTGTCTGGCAAGCACAAGGGCCTGAGTTCAATCCCTGGTTCCACAAAAAAAAAAAAAAAAAAGAATTTTGATTTATTTATTTTCCCAGAATTATTGAGGTATTATTGATTTGCAAATAAAAATTGTAGCATTGAGGTGTATAAAGCGATGCTTTAATGCAGGTATACACATGGCAAAATAATTATGATGATCAAACTAAGAAACACATTCATCAAATAACATAATAGTAGTCTTTGTGGTGAGAACACTTAAGATCTATCTTCTTAAAAATTTTTGAGTATATAATACATTAGTAATACTTATAGTCACTGTGCTGTCCAGTAGGTACCAGTATTTTTTCGTTTTATGACTGGAGATTGTACACTTTGACAGATATCTAACATTTTCCCTGTTTCCCACTACATGGTAACCCCAATTTTACTCTGTATTATGAGTTCACCTTTTACTTTTTTTAAGATTCCACATGTAATATTATAAAGTGCATAATTTATCTTTCTTTGTCCAATTTATTTATTAAGTATAGTGCCTTCAAGTTTCATGTGTACTGTCATAAATAGCAAGGTGTGCTTCTTTTTAAACGCTAACATTCTATCATTTGCATATTCATTCACCGGTCAACACAAATATAAATTATATTCATATCGTGGTTATGGTTATTGTAAATCAGCAGAATTATATAGTAAATATTCCTATTGTCCATACTTCTAGATTTAGCCTATGACTGCGGAACTCACATCAAGTATTTGAACAGACTACAAAGTAGATTCATAATAACTAAAAGATAAACCAATTTTGTTTTTTGGGTTTTTTTGCTGAACCGAGGATTGAATTCAGGCCCTTGCACTTGTCAGGGAAGCACTTATTCCACTGAGCCATCTCCTTGTCCCCTATATATATTTTACTTTAAATACAAATTCAAAGTATAATCAGGTATAAAAATGGGAAAATATTTTCTATTGTTTGTATTTACATAGATACCAAACTCTTTCCCCTTACATTCCTTGACCCAAATTATTTATTCTTCTCTGCCTCTGGAGCTCAACTGCCTTCTGTTCTATATTGCAAGGCGACTATCCCTTACATAAGTGTCCACAGAGCAGATGCTTATTCTCTGCAGTAGTTTGTATCTCGATGGAAGACTCGTGCTCTCATAGGTGGGACTTCTTGGAGAAAACTGGCTCATAGGGTTGTGACACTAGGGAGTGAATCTGTCCACTGATGAGTCTGTAGCTAAGTGTGATGCTGGCCAGTGAGGGCAGGGAAGAAGAGGACACAGGTCCTATCTTGCCTCTCCTAGACCTGCTTCCTGGTTCCCCACTGCCATGCTGTAATGAAATCACTCCTGCCAAACCCCTCTGCAGTCACCCTGCCTTGGACTGAAACCTCTACCAAACATGAGCCAAAACAACCTCTTTTAAGTGTTAAATATGTGTCCCAGTAAGAAGTAAGTAAATAAGAGTTTCACTTACGTAACAATGTTTAAGTGTCTATAAAGCATAATGCACTCCAACTCTGTGCTATGGGTTCAAAATGTATCAGATATTAATCTTGTTTCACATAATGCTTTTTCCAGTTATATATAGTGAAAGTAATCTCTGCAATAAACTATATGAGGGAGATAATAGAAGAAATCTATTTTCAGTTCAACTTCCAGATTTAATTTATTAAAAGAAATAGCATATGTCTTGGTCATTAACATGTAAAATTGGAATAGATATAAATCAATAGGTCAGAGCAGGAATAAGAAATAAAATTATGAATCAAGATGTAAAGCTGAAAATTACTGTTCTTTTGTATTCACTGAAATAGAAAAGTTGATTATAAGATTAGATCATTCTTGTAAATTGATGACTCTAAAGCTAGAGTTCAGAGTTTGTTCTTTTAAGTAATAAACAGCAATTAAAGTTTCTCAGCTGAAAAACCTGACTAAGATTGGAAAGTGGAATCATGCTAATGTGTAATATAAGTTATAAAGTTTTGGTACAAAGGCAAGACCAGTAAAGTGAGTTTTGCAATAGCTCAAGCCAAGAAGAATAATAGGAAAAGAAGCAAATGGAAGAGATTCCTATGTCAGGTGAAGAATCAACAAAATTTTGCAACTGATTATGGGAGGAACTAAGAAGAGAAAGAGTTAAATATGTGTCAGATTTCTCAAGCAAGCCCTGCCAGCAATTTTGTCGGCAATCACAGGAATGCGTATGCATGTCTGAGAAAGCAGTTTAGAACCCACCACGACCTCCCCTCAGGTCTATCCTGGAGCAGTCTCCAGAGAACATGTGAAAATCTCACAGATTTCAAAGGCTTATTGATCACAAGTCATCTGTATTCTTAGTACTCTGGCAACTCATAAATTAGCATTTGTCCCAAATATTTATTCCCTTAGGAGACAATTTATATATATCAGTCCATTAAGTGCTGAAGAATCGCTTAAATCAGAAGGAACCAAGTTGAAAAGCCAGGTCTCTCTATCCCAAAATTTAGTAATAGTATACATTAGTCCTTTTTGTTATCATAGAAAACTTAACAAAAAATGCATTTCTGACTATATCACTAAGTACTCTATGCTTTTATCATGATATAAGTACTACCTTTCCCCAATTTAAGAAATTTAATACAACTCAATATCTCTATTAAGTAGACAGTCATGTTATCATATGAGAATCTGAATTATTAAATGATACAAGTTTAATGCAGTGTTTTAATGTGTGAAAACATAGACCTCTGTAGGGGCATTTAAAATTATAAAGTTTTATATTCCCTTTTCTTTTTTATACATTTGGTAAGGATCTCACCATGCAGCTCAGACGCATAGTGACCCTCTTGTTTGCAGCCTCCCCAGTATAGGTGTGCACCACCATGCCCAGACTGGTGGCCAGCTCAGCCTGCCCTGGGTTCAAGGGCTGGTGCAGCATGCGGTGCCGGGGATCAAACCCTGGTCCCCGCGCTTTGCCTAAGCTTGCCTAAGCAGGTGCTTTAGCCCACTGAGCTATCTCACCAGTTCCTGTCAGTGTTTTTATCAGGTTTCCTATCTTCACCTTTTTTGTGTGTGCTGTTTTAGAAATTCTTTCAATACTGAAGTTATGAAGAGATCATATCGTATATTTTCTCTTGAAAGTCTTTGTTACTCTATTTAAGTCTTTATCTTATGTAGAACTGATTTTTGTACTGAACTGAAGGTGTTCAATTCAATTTCATTTCTACTCATGGTGAAATAAAATTACAATACCCTACTCTCCAGAGGAGCCAGAGTTTTCTCCCCTAATCTGCAACACGTTATTCTTGTCATCCAACAGGTTTCATATAATTATAGTCATATTTATTTGTGCGTGTGTGTGTGTGTGTGTGTGTTAGTTGTCTACACAAATGTCAAAATCCCTTAGACACTACACTTTCATAGAGAGTCTTGATTTTCATGAAGCAAGATCTGCACGCATGTTCTTCTAATCATTTTCCATCCCTGCCTCCCTTTTTGTCTTTTTGACTAGAATATTTTGGCTACTCGCATTTACGTGTAAATTTTAAAACTACTTTTTCAACTTTATTAACAATAATGTTTTGTAATTTCCATGAACATTTGAATCATTTACAAAAAATCTGAGATATTTGTGATAGTGCATGTATATATGCGTTTTTATGCAGGCTCAGTTTCATTAATTTTAATAAAGGTGCATATTTTCCATATTTGCTGAATTTATGTTAAAATGTTTTAGATTTTATAATGTAGGAGCAAACTATTTTTAATGTGATATTTTTAACATATGCTGTGACAGTTAATATTTTACATTTATCTTATGTTCAGTAATCTTTTTATTTTAAAGAGATAAAAAATAGAGAAATTCAAACCAGATAACAGAAAAATTAACAGTAATTTTTATATTGCATATTGTTATATTCAAGATGCTAGCTCACATTACTAGCTATAGGCATGCCAAATTGATCGAACAATATAAGCACTAACTGCTCCCTCAAAGAACTAACAGACGTTAGTAGCACAATTATTTTAGCTTTTTTTTTTTTACTCCTTTGCTTTATTCTCTTCTCTCCCAGTTGTTCTTTGTTCTTTCCCTTTGAGCAGTACATATTGTACTTTGATGATCTTATTTATTCTTCCCATCTCTTACATAAGGGAGATAATCTTAATAAATTCAAAAATCAATTCCATACTTTGCCTTTACATTTTATGCAACAAGTACATAACTTGCAAAGTTAAAAGGTTGTTTCTTTCATTTTCAGCTGTATATTTTAATTTTTCTGTCATGCTGTACTTGTTTGTACTCCCAGTATATATAAACTGGCTTATTGAGATTATTGTTTTTATTTTTTATTTTGTAGAAAAAGTTTTAATATTTCACCATCAAAAATAATACAGTCCATATGTGCTGCAATCTTCTGGATTTCCACCGGGTCTGTGGTGATTTCACTCTTTTCATCTCTCATTGCTTGTATTTGAATTTTTTTCTTTCCTCTTTTTGATAAGGTTGGCTAGAGGCTTATCAACTTTATTTAGTCTTTCAAGGAACCAACTTTTTGATTTGTGGATTCTTTAAACTGTTTTCTTCATCTCAATTGTTTTCTTCATCAATTTCTGCTCTAATCTTTATGATTTCTTCCCATCTTTGTGCTCTGGGATTTGTTTGCTCTTCTTTTTCTAGATGTTGGAGGTGCAACATTAGGGTGTGTATTTGTTCCCATTCTGTTTTCCTAATGTGTGAGTTCATAGCTATGACTTTCCCTCTAAGAACTGCTTTCATCGCATCCCATACATTCTGGTAAGTTGTGCTTGAATTTTCATTGAATTGTAGATATTGTCGAATTTCTTGTTTAATTCCTTCTGTGACCCATTGATTGCTGAGTAGGGTGTTGCTTAATTTCCATGAATTTAGGGGGTTTTGCTGGTTTCTTTTGTCATTTATTTCCAGTTTCATTGCACTGTGGTCAGACAATATGCATGGCATAATTTCTGTTTTCTTGAATATACTTAAGCTTGACTTCTGGACTAGTATGTGGTCTATTTTGGAAAATTACCGATGTGCAGCTGAAAAAAATGTGTATTCAGCTGTGGTTGGGTGGAACACTCTGTATATGCCCACCAGGTCCATTTGTTCCAAGCTCTGGTTCAGTTCTGCTACTTCCTTGCTAACTTTTTGTCTGGTTGATCTATCTTTTTGAGATAAGGGGTTGTTAAGGTCTCTTGTTAAGATTGTGGTCTAGATATTAGGATTTTCATGTCCATTAAGATTTGCCTTACATAGTTGGGTGCTCCTGTGTTTGATGAATAGATATTTATGAGTGTTACCACCTGCTCTTGAATTTTTCTCCTAACCAATATATAGTGGCCTTCTTTGTGTCATTTGATCATTCTTGGTTTGAAGTCAAGACTGACTGAGAACAAAATTGCTACTCCTGCCTTTCTCTGAGGTACTGGGGCATGTAGCATTGTTTTCTATCCTCTGACTTGGAGCCTATGAATGTCCTTTTGAGGTAAGTGTGTTTCTCGTAGACAGCATATTGCTGGATTTTGTTTCCTAATCCACTGTGCCAGTCTATTTCTCTTCATTATACATGAATAAATTTTATTTTACTGGATTTTTCTGTATTAAAAGTAATAGTACTAGTTTTTACTTCGGTTCTATTAATGTGGGCTTAGATATTGTAAATAATAAGTGACTTAATGCTCTGATAATGGTAACTTCATCACCTGCATCACTTCTCTTTATACATTCGCCCATCTATGCACTGCTTTATCTGTGTGCTTCAAGTATGTTAGTTTTCTTATTCCGTATAATTATTAGAATATTTAGATTCATAATATTTCTTATTTGACTTATGGGTTTTTAAACCATACTTACATATTATCAAGATTTTTTCTTTACATTTTCTTAGTCTTGAATTAAAATAAAAATACAATAATGCTTTTTGCAAAAAATCAACCCAACGATGACATCTGAGATGACTCCGTACTTCTCAGATGAAGTAGAAGTGGCAAATACATGAAAAAATATTCAGCATCAGTGGTCATTGGGAAATACAAATTTAAACACTGGGATTCCATCTCACTCCAGAAAAAAAAATGGCTATTATAAGATTTCAACAGTGAGAATAACGATGGGGCTGTGTAGAGAAAAGAACCATTTTCTACTATTGGTGGGTGTGTAGATCGGTCCAACTACTAGTCCAACTACTGGAGTCAAAGTGGAAAATCCTCAAGAAACTAGGATTAGAGGTCCCATTCATGCCACCTGGTCCCTTCTAGGGATTCTCCTCAAGTAATTAAAAACATTATACCACAGCAATGTATGTACACCGCTATTAGTAGTAGTGCAGTCTTTGATACCTAAATCATGGACACAAGACAAATGCTCACCAACCGAAGGGTGGATGAAGTACTACTCCATCCTAAAGAAGGATAACTTCAGACATTTATTCCTAAAACTTTGAGATGATGCTCTTAAAATAATTGGACACACATGTGTAAAAATCACACTGTCTCACTGGCATGCAAAACTGAAACTGTAAATAAGAGTAAGAGATATGTTTTATAAGAGATACGATGAAATGGGAAAAAGAATGTTTAAAAGGAAAGGGGAACTAGGGAGAGAAGATGGAAAAAGGAAAGATGGGAAAAGAGAAATTTGGAAGGATGATAAATGGAAGCAAAGCTTTGTAAATGAGGGAAAGAAGTGTTATGGGGGTGGGGGAATGGAAACAAATGATACCAGAAGGACAGATCAGCCTTAATTAGGTACAGATACAAATTCCTTATGCTGAATGTGCTCATTATATATACTTAAATCAGACCAATAAAATTAATTAGTTTAAAAAAACTAGTGTGTTTTACAGTAGTATTCTTTTATTGTCTGCTGATTCTGTATCTTTTGAAGAAAACAATCTTTGATGTTATTCAAATCTGCACCTTCACTTGTCATCACATGGAGCTGTATGGGTGCTTGCTCTGCTATGATGACAGTAATGTCTGTGGTCCCACCCTCTGCACATAGTTTGGCTAATGTTGACCTAGTGGCTTGAAGCTATGTCATTAAGTTCTGGCTGATTGCTATGTTTTTTGTTTTTCTTTTCCACTCCAGGGTATAAAAAAGATCATTTGCTTACAGCTTCCTGTTCATGTACTGGGCCTGGAAAAGGGGCTCTGGAACTTTGGCCCTCACAGCTTCCTTATTCTGTAATAAGATTCACCCACTAGGACTGACAAATTCTTGCTGTTTTATTTCATATCCTTCTATTTTTTAGTATGCAGAAATTCCTCCTTTGAGCTTTCCAGCATATATATATATATATATATATATATATATATATATATATGCAATTTTTCTTTTTTGAGGTGAGAAATTTACTTTTTATTAAAATGGAGATGGGAAATTCCTGTCTTCTCAAACTTCTATTAGTCCAAATTCCTAAATTTAATGCACTAAATGTCAATTTATTATTTAAAGGGTACACACAACTTTTTATTGCATAACTAACAAATATGATTTTATTTATTTCAGAGCTCACAAAGTGATACACATTTTTAGAAATAATGGCTTTACCTATTTGTTCATGTTTTTAAACCCATATTATATACCAAATCCCCAACCACCACTGCTTTAGATGCTGGGAATCTGATGGAAAACTCAGGAGAGGATTTGATGCCGTATTCACCAACGGAGAGACCGAGTGGGACTCAGAAAGGTTTCTTAGGTATAAATGGATGCAACCAGAGGACACGCTCGTCAGTGAAACAAAGCAGACCTATGTGATTACGCATCCAATTTTTTCACTAATGTACAAACCTGAAATCATCAATAGGATCTAAAGGTGCAATAAATACTGTGAAAGGGAAAGAAACTATTCAAAGGGAAAGAACAACTGAGATGAGGGAAAGGAGAAAAGAAAGAAAAAATATATATATACATATGCAGTACAGTTTGGATGATTCTACTGTTGATTTCTACTGGTCTAGTGAAAGGAATAATTAATGCTTAAAATTTGTTTATTTTTTTAAAAATTTGTGATTGATTTTGCATGCTTATATCTGGTAATCTGAGCGACTAATTTAAAGACAACAATATGTAACACTGTTGAATTCCTATCATCTTGTTTAGTGAAATTGTGTGTCATTTTTAATGATTTTTATTACTTTTTATTTCTTTGAGAAATGAAAGAAAAAACAAAAAAAGCCTCATAGGGAAAATTAAAGTGGGAAATAGGGTGGGTGGCCATCCTTATAACGTGAAGACTTGTTATAAAGAACCTCGCCGAAGAAGGACACTTGGACAGAAAATTAAAGAACAGAGGCAGCACCTTGACCATCGGAGAGAACTCTCCCTCCAGAGCAAAAACAGAAGCAAAGGCTTGGAAGCTGGTGTTGGTGTTGAGTGTTGGAGTTGCAGCAGGGGGGCCATGAATCTGCAGCACAGTTAGTAAGGTGAGAGCACCACAGGGAGGGGGCAGCGTGCACACAGAAGGTGGGGATTTTACCAAGTTAGACGGGAGCCTTTGTCTGGTCTCGAGCAAAGAGGTCAAGCCGCTTTTGAAAAGTAAGATCTTCTATGAGTTGCAAAGGAATGATAGAGGACAAGATCTAAAAACCAAACTTCCTTTATGAGGCTACTATAATAATCCAGGAGATAGGTAATGATGAGTGGCTTAGCCTAGAGCAGCAGAAGGAGAATTCCTGAGAAGCAGCACACTCCAGACATGTTAGGAGGCTACAGTGGACAACTCGTGAATTTTTTTTTTTTTTCAGAACCGAGGATTGAACTCAGGCCCTTGAGCTTGCCAGGGAAGCACTTATTCCACTGAGCCCCGGCCCCTAAAGCTGAACTGTGTGCAACAGCATGCTCACAGAATAATTCTCTGGTTTTTGTTGAGCTGCTGGAAGGACTGACCTTTCATTTACTAAGTTAGGAAGACGTTAGAGGTACTGGGAGAACATTTCCCAGGCATATGCTATGATAAAATCCTACTCTCTGGTGACTTGGGTGTTTTTGAACATATACATACTTTTGTAAATCTTTATCTGGTAAGTTTTTTTAAAGTCTTAGGCAAACATATCCTAAATAATTGAATGTGCATATTTTGTCTTTTGTCCAATAAATTTTCACCGAGATTCTGCACATCACAATACTAAGTATTTACTAAAGTAACTACTGTACATATAAAACCATTCACTTATGTAATTTACATTTATACAGAATGACCAAAATGCATGAAGAAGCCAGTGATAGTCAATACATGGTTTATCTCCTCTCAAAGCTCATATCCAAGTAATAAGCATATCTAAGAGATGGACATTCACAAAGGAACAGGTGCCGCTAAGGTGCTACACAGATTTATGTCCACCAAATGTTTCCTTTAGAAAACGGTTATTGACCTCATATATGAACTGTAAAGAAGGGAATATAATTATTCAAAGATGTGCACTAAGAGTATTCTGGGTACTTAAAAGAGGCAGCATATGTTGGTGTCAATGGACCGTGACAGTTTATGCCAACAATGATTTATGATAGGAACTAGAGCGAGTGGGAGAGCAGAAGCACGACCCGTTAGAAACAGTGAAGCAGCACTAGTGTAGCTGCAGTGCTGACTGGGCAAGGCATTGAGAACGAGAGGAAACATGAAAAAAGTGACTGTAAAGATCAGGTGGGGACAAACGGCTCGGAGACTGCCGAGCAGCAAACTGAGTTGCTAGCTAGAAGCACCCTTTCCTGCTTCTGGCACAGCATTATAATTAATAGCATGGGCTTTGGATTCAGACACACTTGGCTTAGAGCATCCATTCCGGCACTTGTTAGCCAAGGGAGCTTTGGCAATCATTTCGAAAAGAAAGCTCACGCTATTGCCTTTCTTCTTTAGGTGAGGGTAGCAGTCTTTGTTCTCAGCGTGGCAAGCTCGTGCAAAGCACTGACTTCCAGAACAGTCTCCAGGTTGACAAAGGTCAGAAAAGGCTCACAGAGCTATTTTATTAATCAGTGTTTTGAAATTATATCCCTGAGAGTTTATATATTTCAAAATATAAATTTTAGTAAAATAAATTTTGGGGTCTGAGTTTTAGTAGAGCCATATCCAATACTAAAGAAGCCATTTAATTGTTGGCTGCAATCCACAAAGGATTGAACTAATAAAACTCTTGATGTATGTGTGTGTGAATGTGTGCATGCATATGTGTGTGTGTGTGTGTGTGTGTCTGCATGTGTGTATGTATTCTTTCTTCTCACATCTGTGTGTCTCGGCATGTGTTTACATTCATGTATACAAATACATATCTAATTTCGAGTATTTGTTTAATTATATAACCATGTAATCTAAAACATTGTTGAATATTTGCACAAAATATCAAGTTTTAGGAACTAGGGATATAGCTTAGTGGAACAGCACCTGCCTGACAAGCACAAGTTCCTGAATTTGGTTCCCAGCATCGGTATACACAAAAGAAAAAATTTTATATTTGTAATGAATTATATAACCAAAAATTTCTAATTATACTGTACATATAAGATAAGGTCAGAAGTATATAAGAACAGACCACTTTTTCAGGCTTCAATTTAAAAGGCTGGGATTTTTGTTTTATTTTATTTTTGTCTTCTCGCTATTCAAACACAACATCTCACAGTGGTTGAATAATAAAATCATTATTGAAAAATTAAGAAAAAACTCTTAACTTTTCTGTATAAACCATAAATTTTCTACATAAACCAAAGTAAGTTCTAGGTAGCTTCATGTGCAAAGTGTTAAATGGGAGGAGAAAAGGGGGTAAGGAGGAAAGGAGAAAGAGAGGGAGGGAATAAAATAAATGTATTTTCCTAATATTAGAATTAGAATGGGGATATACTTCTAATTGCAAAATCTTAGGGAAGAAATGAAAAAGTGCTCAAAAAGAAATCTAATAAAAACACTAAAAATTAAGATTATGCTATAAATTCTATGAATATTTTACAGTATATTTGATCAAGAAAACTAACTTAATATTTAAAACAAACCCAAGAAGGGAATCCCTACCAGTTCAGCATACTCATGTATAAAGCGATAGCCACCAACACATAGCTCAAACTTTTGTAACATGCGTTATATTTTGGTTCTCAAACTCAATTCGCCCCAAGTTTTTGTTTGTTAACTGAACTGAATGAGACCAGACTCGATTTTCTCCATAAGAACAATGCTGAACCTAAACACTGAATTTAATTCGCTTCTCATTGAACTCAGTCTGTGACCAGAATCATGGAAAGAATCAAGATGGTGAACTGAGGTGCCACTGTATACGAACGCATGGAATTTAGCATATGCCTGCCAAAAGAAGGAGGGCAGTGCTTTAATCCCAAGCCTATATAGATCAAAGAAATGTCTGGTCTTCACCTAGGTCCAGGACAGTCACCTCTAAACTATTGAAATATTCTGCCAAGGGGTCAATGACAAGAATGTCTCTGGTTACCTGGGGGCCACGGATCATGTCAGTTTAGGCAACAATGTGGTTCATAGTAGGGTCTAGAGCTAGTTTGACCTCTGGAAGGACTGGAAAGAGAACTTTTACTTCCTGGGTAGTCAGCCATGCCTGCACAACTACACTGTAGGAGAGATATGGGACACCAATTCTAGAGTTGGTGGCCAATAATCTGCACATGATTTCACAGATTATTTGGGGAGAATTAAGCACTGGATACAGCCACAACAATGGGGAAAAACTGGAACATGGGGCCTGATTCTATTGGATTCCACCCTAAATGAGGTTGTTTCTGTTGTTGATGACGTCAATATATATACCCCTTCCTGGTACTAAATTCAAATAATAAGGAGAATTTTTACTAAATGTTGTAATTTTCTGATAATAAATCAATTAATCTGAGAATACTTTTAGAAATTATCCTCAAAACATAGTAATCAATTACAGTGCACCAAAGGAGGGCCTCAAATCAAATCAAAATGTGTTATTTCAACAAGCTCTTTCTCATAAAAATAATATAAAAACACAGCTAGTGGATATGGACATGGATATATGTGTGCTCAATATACTCTGTCAAATTTACAAGCAGTATTTTTATTCATAGAAATAAATTCTAGGTTTCATCATAGTAAGTTCACGAGAATCTCATTTGTATTTGATAAATATGTATTATTTCAATTTACCAATTTTTTTCTTGTCAAAATTTAGTTACAAGAAAATTAATAACTTCCCTGAATGATTGCATAAAAATAACTTTTGAAATAGAATCAAAAACTTTAAGCTGTTTATTTCCTCATTCTTATTGTGGCTCCTACACTTTTCTATACAATTGCACATAAACTTGTACAGTTTTTGTTAATATTGTGTCAGATTGCCTTGCAATATTAGGAGAATTTTTTTTTTCAGAACTGGGGATTGAACTCAAGCACTTGCACTTGCCAGGAAGCAGATATTCTACTGAGCCATCTCCCCAGCCTGAAGAGAAGGAATTTTTTTCAAATACTAAAATCTTTACCTGATTTATACATAATTTATTATTAGTTTTTAGTATATAGTTTTATATGATTTCACAATATAAAAATTGTTATCCAAAAAGAAAAAATTGACCAGAAATTTATGCAGGTAGCTGACTCAATCTAATTTTTAATTAAAAGCATGTTGCATGCGTGCGTGCATGTGTCTGTGTACATGAGATTACAGATATTGTCATTTAATATCTGCTTAGACTTTCTCTACCGAGAGGCTGTAAGTAAATGGAGTTTTAAAATATTTCCTCTTCTACTACTTCTGCCTGTATTGTGTCTTGTATGTTACATTAGATGAAGATGATACAATTTAGATCCATTTCCTCCTGCTTTCTTTTCTATTTGTAAAGACAACATGATTCTCAGTGACGTGGTTTTCACTGCTCAGCTTCAAGAAAGCCCTAGATTGTGCTTTTAAAAATCACTTTGGAAAGATAAATAAACGTCTCTATGCCTGTTTTCCTCCTGTAAAATGGGTCACTAAGGGCCGAGGAGAAGGTTCAGTGTAATAAGCACTTCCCTGGCAAGCGCAAGGGCCTGAGTTCAATCTCTGGTTTCGCCAAAAAAATAAATAAATGAATAAAATAAAAATAAATAAATAAATAAACAAAATAGGTCACTAATTTCACACTTGCAAGATTATCATGGAGACTTAAAATGTGTCATACTTGTACTGCTACTGCTATTATTGCTAATTAAAATTTTTGGTAAAATGACAGTTGGGATAATAACTACATATTTGACTTTTGTACAAGAAGAAATAGTCTATGTAAAGGACTGATAATTGGTTCTATCATGAACATTATGTAATTATTACATGCCTCATTTTTTTTATTATAACACACCTACCCATGCAAGGTACTCCCTTTAATAAGTATGGGCTTACTAATATGGCACCGAGTTCAAGGCCATGTAATGATTATCCATAGGCTGCAACATTGTAAGATTGCCTTCAACTTGTCATATTAAGCTACATCTTTCAAAAGCCACTTTACAGAGTCTTCTTTATCTTTTTTTTAAGTTTTAAGAAAACTAACTTTGCCAAGTAGAAAGCTCAGTGGCCCAGTGACTTCCTAGCAAGCACAAGATCTTAAGTTCGATTCCCAGTATGAAGAAAAAAAAAAAGAATGCCAAAGAAATAGTCAAAAGACATGTATGTATTTCAATATCTCACATTAAAAATTCACGCACTAAGAAATAACAATGACTTGTACTTACTTGTGGCCCATTTCATGAGCAATTGTAAAGGCAAGATTCAGGCCATTGTCTTCAGCAATAATACATTTTCTCTTCTCACTACACATTCCATTCAAGTAAGCTATACCTAAAAAAAAATTAAATTGTCAATTACCTGATTTAAATTGAAAAATAATTATACCAGCATACTATTAGAGGGAGGAACGATGATCACAGTTGTTTCCACTCAAATGTATCAATATTAAACTGTAAAAACTAGCCTTTATGTCTTTTAGAGGAAGGGATATAAATATAAATAATTTTTAAAATTAATTAATTAACTGTTAAGATTCTTTCAATTTTATGTCTTAGATGAAATTATTTTACCTATTATACAATACTTAAAATGTACACTAAAATAATATAAAGTACAAATACCACTTTTTAGTTGAATATAAGGTAAATGGATAGTCACAACTCAGAAATATAAGTAAAAGCACAATAATTGCATTAGTATTGTTTGGTTCTTATGAAGAATTTAATTTCAGTGAAACATAAAACGTAAAATAATGTACATATCTTCCTTACCCATTCATCATATTTGGGCTATTTCCAAGATTTAGCTGTTGTAATCTATGCTGCTATAAAATGTATATATGCATGCATTATCACGGTGGTACGGTGCTTTTCATTCTTTTGGGGAAATGCAAACAAGAACAAGATCCAGGTCAAAAGGAACCTCTTGTTTTAATGGTTTATTTATTTATTTATTTGATACAGGGTCTTACTACACAGTTCAGACTAAGGGTTACAAGTGGGCACCAACACCCCTGGTTTCGGGGCCTGCATGGCACACCTAGAACCCCTGCAGGCAGGCACTGAGACTGCTGATCTATCTCCCCAGCCCCTAGTTTTAGATTCTGAGGAATTTCCACACGGCTTGTAGCAGTCTACAACCAATAAAATGAAACAGCCACAGTGGTTGTAGCAGTCTACACTCCAGACAGTGGATGAAGTTTCCTTTTTCCATGCAACCCCTCTGGCATTTGTTATTGGTTGATTTCTTGATAATACCCATTCTTCCTGGAAAGAGGTGAAATCTCAGTATTGCTATAATGTGCATCTCTCAAATGATCAGTGATGTGGAGTATTTTTTCATATATTTATTTTGTTTGTATTTTTTTACTTAAAAGTCTGTATTCATTTCAAATGGTCATTTTGGAACTGGTTTTTAAATGTGGTGGTTGAAATTGTTTTAATTTCCTTATATATTCTTTATATAGTCCTTTAAGGAACAACTGCCAGTTTGCTTTCTACTCTGTAGGTTGTCTCTTTATGCTGTTGGTGATTGTTTTTACTGTGAAGTACTCAGCCACAAAGAAGGATAAATGAGATATTTCTAGGTAAATGGTTATACACTGAGACCATACTCTTAAGTGAAATAAAATGAACACACAGGTTTAAGTTCTACAGTGTTTCTCTGGTATGAGAAACCAAAAATGGAAAGAAGGACTAAAATATATGACAGACATTGTGAAATAGGAAGAAAATGTTCAAATGGAAGGGGAACTAGGGAGGAGGGAAGAGGAAAAAGGGAACAGAAAAGAAATGAACAAGAAATAAAAGGGAAAAGGGAACCAACCCTTTTGTACGTAAGAGAAGGTTGAAGCAGGGGAGGGGAATAGAAAAAAAAAGAAATATGATATATCATAAATAGATAATGTTGTCTGTACTGAATAAAATCATTAGGTGTATCTAAAATGTACAAATAATTTAATTAATGAAAAATAAAATAATTCACATGAAACACAGTCTTCAGCTTATATTAATAGTTGAGGGAAATAAAATTGTGAGTTTTACTGCATGAAATACTATTTTAACCAATGAAATGAAACACTTTCTATGATATTAGAAGAACTCCAAAGGTTTATAATGAAAAAATTCAGACAATAAGAAAATCTATTCAGGGTGTTATATGATAGTAGAATACATTTAAGATAAAATTTTTGGCAAGATATTTATTTGGTTTAATTTCTCAGAGAGAAAACATGAAAAAAAGCAGTTTCTATTAGTAGGCCATTAAAATTTCTCTGCACATTAGAAAGTAAATGTGAGAACCTGATTAAATGCCTCCTCAAAGCACAAAAGTTTTCTATAATTTGCTTGTTGGTGCCCACTGTCTAATACAATGTTTCAGTGTTTCATGTATGATTGTCATATATTTTGGCACAATTTTCACCATAGCTAAAATCATCATAGGGTTCAGTTCAGATTAAAATAAAGTCTTATTTGCCCATGGGTCATTCCCAATAAATGTAATCTCTTTAATGCATTTTACATTTTTCCTATGTTCCTAAAATATCATATTTGCCATATGCAGACATAGTATTGCTACTAGCATTCCATATGCTCTCTCTCTCTCTCTCTCTCTCTCTCTCTCTCTCTCTCTCTCTCTTTCTCTCTCTCTCTTTTTCTCTCTCTCTGTCTCTCTGTCATTTCAGTATTGGGGATCAAATTAGGTTTCTGCATTACTGACATCTCCAGCCCTTTTCCCCAAGTTAGGCTTGAACGTTGCTGTGATCCTTCTGCCTCAGCCTCTCAGAGCTTTGAGGTTACAGGAATACATTACCACCACTGCTGCTCAGGGGTGGTAATACCTCTTCTATCTATTTCTAGTCTTACTGCCCTGGTTAATGTTCCCAATAGAGCACTGACCTATGAGTGTATTGAGGTCATTACCTTTTCTTCTGACTTTGATGGGAATGACCACCGCTTCACAGTTGTGCAGTTCACTTAACACTGTCAATGCCATAGTTTGTTAACTTAAGGAAATAATTTCCAATACTATTGCATGTCTAGAGGAAGAAAAGGTTATGACCTCTGATGCACAGGTCACAGATAGATGGGAGGTGCATTATGTTCTTCAGAAAATAATCAAACAGCTAAAATATCCACTGAGGGAATCAGCAAGATCTGAATACCAGGAGACAACTTAATGCAAACAAGTCAGCAAAGCATTGTAGATTCAACTGAACACAAGAGCACATTGTTCAGAGGATCACTAACATACCCAGGTGAGTGATGGCCAACCTGTACCATTTGAGATAATCAAGAGCAGCTGAATGTACTGGGGTTGAGGTTTTGTACATCAGGTGTGCAGAAAGAAGCACAGGGTGGAAGCTGGCAGTAAAGGTGAGTGTAAAAGAAGAGACAGAACATAAACGATTCCATGGGGAATAAATAAAGAAATAACGTAGAAAGACCCCCATAATCTGGAGCACTGAATGCAGTAATGGGGGAATGGAGTCACTGATGAGGAAGAAATGTAGACACTTAAAAGAACTAGTAAATGTGATTAAAAAAGAATTTAAAGGTGAAAATTTTAGAGACGTTCTATGACAAGATTAGGAACAACAAAATGATTAGAAACAGTCATTAAAGGAGCAGAGGGTAAAGTTAGACCTCATTGAGACTGAGCTCACATTGTTAGCTTATTTGAGGTGGATTGAATATACGAACAAGATATCGCCCTTGATCAGAATGACATGGGAAAGTGAGAAAGGCCATCAAAACCCACAGGAAATGTGGACAAGAATCAAGACCAATTAATCACAGCTGAAAAATAAACTTGTGGACATTAGCTTTAAAGGAAAAGCTAATGTAGAAGGCTGAAGAGATTTCTGGCCTAGGAGCACTGAGCTCAAGAATTGGGACAAGCACACCACTATTTTATCTTTGTTTATGTCAGTCCTGTGGTGCAGATAAAGGGTGAGAAGCAGAGTCGGCCCTACCTTACAGAAGCCTATAATCACCAAGTTATGGAAATTATGTTGTGTGATAGGGTTTTGGGTGAATTTTGTTCATGGTTTGAAATTTTCCAGATTCATCCATGTAAAGTGAATATTTTTAAAATAAGAAAACTAAAAACTTATAAACATGGCAATAATATCTATTGATTAATAACTAATAGGAATTTATACAGACCATGATGTGGTTAAAAACAAAATGACTCAACTCCTATTTTTTTTTTATGTAAGTGTAAAGAAGGGATCTCTACAAAGCCTCTGATAAATTTGAATGTCATTGTCCTTACATTTGGCAGATCAAGGGGTTTTTCTCTGCCTTAAAAGTTATGGAGACTAATTGTAACCGTGACTAAGTTAAACGACTTGAATTATTTTGCTTAAAAGCCAGGCCTTTCAGTTCCTTTCAAGAGCCCACATGTTTCTTATTTTAATAAGGGACAGGGGTTAAAGGGAAGGGGGTGGATTTAACACAGCTGTTGTTAAAGATAGATGTAATACAGACCACTTCAAGGCACTCTTAATACAAAGAATTCTTGAAACGTAAAGCAAGCAAAAATAATTTTATAATTTCCCATTTAAATTGATATAAGTCATGCACCAGGAGTCAATAGAATCTTTCATCTGAAAACAAAACATACTACCTTAGGACACAATCCAGACCTCATCAAGGCCATCGGAAGCTCCTAAAACTCTTCATTGCCCAGTAATGATCTAATGCAGAAACAGATCATGTATGCAGATTGAGAAATCTTAAAAAAGCAAATCTCCCAGCTCTGGAGCTGTGGCTATTAACTTCTCGCTTGCCTACCTGAATTCAAAACCATGGTTCTGTGGGTACAAATCCTGCTACAACCGTAAGGCAGTTACTCGGTCTATAAGGGGGTGAGGTTACCTTTAAGGCTTTTGGGGACAAAAACCTGTAAGATGTAACTGGCAGTGAAAGGACAAAGGTGCTGAGCATACTTGTTAGAGGTTAGTTAACTCAAACACACATTAAAATGCGATAAAATCATGAAGATTTACATAGATCATTATGGGAAAATTTTTAAAAGATAACAGTCACAACAAGAAAGGCTTTCCTTGTCTTCCTTTCTTTATTTTCCATTTGAAAGTATATATTTATTTTTTAGTTTTATTCTTTTAAAGAGCTCTTAAAGAGAGAAATATGCCATTACCACTGGACCATGAGGAGGCAGACAAGGGCATGCTATAGCAGGAGATGTCGGAGGAGTATGAACAAGAGAGCCCACGTGGAGAACAGAAAGGAGATGCTAAGGAGCAGCGATGCGCCTCACTCAGGTGGGAGCTTACAGCCCTAAGTGGGCCAGTCACATGGTCTACCTGTCCAGCTGGTCTGTAAGCAGCAGACGCTCAGGGCATGTCAAAATGTGCCTGCATAGCTGCAACTCCAAAACTACTGGGTGAGATTTGATAGAAACCTTAAATAAAAACATAATCATGAAGAAGAAAAATGTGTTTTAGTTCCTATATAATATAGTGCCCAGATATTATGAAATTTTTTGCATGATTATATTCAACTTGACTTTGGAGTATATTTTAAAATAATAATTAGTTCTACTAGTTACTCTACCTGTCTAAAAGATGACAATTTATGCATACAATATAATTGTATGTTATAAGTTTGAAACCAATATTGTTATAAATGTAGGATAAAAAATAGTGTGCTATTCTTAAATTTTGAATAATGTAAAACATTCTTAACAATACAGTTTCTACAAACACAGAGAAACACTTGTAACAAAGGAGTATAAGAGAAGCATATTAAATCTTCACAATCAAAGTAGAAATGTGAATAGAAATTAAAATATTTTTATTTTATCATGATAGTAGACAGAATCCTGCATTTTTATGAAAAATTTTTTTAGCAAAAAGTTTTGAGCCCACCCTGGACAACTCAATAACTTAGTGAGAGCATACCTGGAAATAAAATTAAGAGCAACTTGGGAATATAGATAAGAGTGAAAGTCCTAGGATCAATCCCCAGTATAGCATAACTTGAAAAAAAGTCCTAAACACAAGAATAAAGTTTTTAAAAATGTGAAGAAATAAGTTGCTATTGCCTGGGTATCAAACAAGCACAGGTTTTACTAAGCTTATAGTTCAAAATATCTACAAGAGATTCTTTAAGCCTAAAACTGCTACTATCTACTTTCTTTAGGCAGCCAAGATAGAAACTTTGAACTTACTAAATGAAGGCAGCAAATGAGGGAAAATGTATTAGTAATGAAATTAAGGTAAGTGGATTAAATGTACTTAGAGAACTAATTCTTGGGTTGCATTTTACATCATTCCTCTAAATCTGTCTAAAAAAATGTAAAATAATAACAAAAATATTAAGAAAAACAGAGAAAAAGTCCACCTAACATAATAATATCATAAATAACTGATAAGATAGTAGTAATATTTTATAAAATCATCCTTAATATTAATCAGTAGCACATAATCACCACAGGCATTTGACAATATTTGATACATATATACATGATAGCTTTATCTCAAATTATTGACAAAATTAAAGTACAATAAAATATAAGCAATTGTTCTTTCAATAATTGATAGGTTAAGTAGATTTAATTAATGATCTAGAGATACAGATTTTCAAATTCTCCATATAAAACTGATCTTATTCTTAGACACATGCAGTCAAACACATTTTATATCAAATAATTTGAAGATACAGCATGCAGCAGGGTCAAAGATGAGCACAACTTCCCAGACGTGGACAATGTGACAACATTTAGTGCTCATGCAAAGAGTAAGACTGTGAAGGTGGCAGTAAGCGCTACAAGGGAGATCTAACCTTGCTGCACTAAAACTAGAAATCAACAGACAGCTGCTCTTCAATACCTTCTAATAAGTGGATATTTTAAAATATGTATAAAGAATTTATTGATCACAGAAAGAAAACTACAAATGGAAAATTAAATGGAAGTTACAAACATTTAGAACTGCATGCATGCACTTAGTACTTAACAAAGCTGGCAGTGTATGATGCAGAGATATTCACAGAATTTCTGTACAGAAAAATAATGGGCAGGCAAAAATGGAAACATTAAAAGCATTTGAGAACTATGGTAATGAAAAGGACTAGCAGGTTTTAAACCCTAAAATTAGAAGAAGCTCACAAAGGTGAGGAAGTGTCTGTCTATTTTTCACTGGTGATACTTGTTGATTTGGAGGGAAATAATTGACTCAGAAGCTGAACATGGCTCAGAGAAAGACAACTGAAGGAGAAAAGAGAAAAATAGGGTCAGAGAGATAGCTCAGTGGAATAACGGCTTGCCTGGGAATCGCAAGTCCTGAGTTCAGTTACTGGTATCATAAGAAAGAGAGAGACAGAGAGAGAGAGACAGAGAGAGAGAGAGACAGAGAGAGAGAGAGGGGAAAGAAAGAAAGAAAGAAAGAAAGAAAGAAAGAAAGAAAGAAAGAAAGAAAGAAAGAAAGAAAGAAAGAAAGACAAAGAAAGAAAGAAAGAAAGAAAGACAAAGAAAGAAAGAAGGACAAAGAAAGAAAAGAAAAAGACATTGTGGGTTGCATACGGGAGGGTCATACAGGGTGAGGTTTTGCTGTCTATATAAAACTGGAAAGCTTTGTGATCCTGGGCTGGAAAAGCAGACTTAAGTCCACAGAAGCCATGCAGTGCTCCTTGCAAAGCGACTGTCATTTTCTGCAACCGCACAGAGTGGCATGTTGCATTTTCAAAGCCACAGTGTCTAAAGGGCAGAGCAGAATCTCCTGCTGGCTGCAACACTACACAGTCACAAACTGGATTCAGGTAATCATTTCCCAAAGCATCTATTTAGAAGAAAGAATCCTTAAGTAATCATTTGATCATTTCTTCTATGTGGTAATACTATCTGGAACTATTACTGCTGCAACCACAAAGATAATCAATCATTGATTCAAAATATGTGAGGCACACCCGGCCAAGACCTGTTTCTACAAACAGCAAGCTGTCCTAAGGGTCCAAATCCTGCACTTAGCAGACATTTTAACTGAGACTGACAATAATTAAAACAGAGGAAAACATCAGAGAAACAAAAGATGAAGAAGTGATTGGAAGCTCTGTGAAGAATTAATCAGATTTTTTAAAATAAAAAAAAATGTAAAATTATAATTGTTCCACATTTGGAATTGAGAACCCAATGGAGGATTTTAACTGCATACTGAGCAAAGGAATTTAAATACACAAATTCAAGCAAAAGAGGAAAAAGGTAATATGCTTGTAGGAAACTATATATGTGGAATACAATCATAGTTTTACATTCTTATCATTTGAGTCCTAGAATAGGAAGAGGGAAACAAAATGTTAAATCCATCTGAGTTTTAATAGTTAAGTATATTTTAAAAATACATAATATTAATGCAATTTTTTAAAAACTCAGGAAGGCCAAGACCCTCCCCCAACACTAATGAGTAAAATGCTAGTTAGGGTGTGGGGTCAGCAGAATTCTCATTCACTGGTGATGGAAATGCAAAAGGTAGAGCCACTTGCAAGACAGCCTGGCAGCATCTTAGATTTATCTTTATATAAAAAACCCAATATGAATATTGGACCATTATTTATACCTGCCAAAATTTGGAAAGGGATTGAATGAATAAATAAATCAGGTACATCTATCCAACAGAAAGTCACTTAGTGCTACATGAAGTTTCAAGTCATGAATAGACATAGATGAAACTCAAATCTAAATTATTAACAAGAGAAGCAAACCAATTGTATGATTTCAAATATGTGACATTCTGGAAAAAGATAACCATGCAAAAGTAAAAACATCAGGGGAGGGGATAGATGGAGCTCAGTTTTTAGTGCAATATAATTCAATACATTAATACAATAGTGATTTTTTTTTTTTTTTTTTTTTTTTTGCTATTTTTTTCTAAACCCTTAGAAGGAACAGTACCCAGAATGAGTCCAAGTCCAGCCTGCGGACTTCATGTGATGGTGCCATCTTAACACAGATTCATCTGTGTTATATATAACAAATCTCCATGAAGATCGCTGATTTAGGGATCACTAGGAAAGTACAGGGCCAGGGTACGTAGGGAAATACTTGCACCTTACACTCCGCTTCTCTGAAATTAGCACTGCTCCAGAAAAGTGTATCTTTTCAAAATTCTCAACAAGCAACAGCCAAGATTAAACAAAAACAAACTCCACAAAACCAGATCTCAAAACTATTAAAAATAAAGGAAAAGGAAAAAAATTAGTAATACTAAAATAAATTTTATTTCAAAGCTTCAAAGCTTTGAGAAGAGTGCAATAAAAGCAATGGAAACTACACGTGATAAAATTATTTTATCTTGTGGATGGAGCTCCTGACCTTTGCCCTTTCCATTTTTTATTTTGAGACATGATCTCTCTAAATAGATAAAGTGCCCAATTAGTGATCCTTCCACTTCAGCCTCTCAGGCGCTGGGATTACGGGTGTGTGCCCCCAAGCCCTGCTTAGAATGATGTGTTTTAAGTTTGACAGGACAATTTTGTTAGCTTCTAGATGTATCCTAAGTGGAACAATTTTTCCATAGTGAGAATTGCATGAACATTATTTTCACACACAAAAGACTGAAGGTTTGCCATTGAAGAAATGTAAAAGAAATTTCTTCAGACAAAAGAAAAATCACCCTAGATTGAAATTCAAAACTGCAGGAGGAAATGAAGCACACCAAGAAGGGTAATTGTGAAACTATGGCTTAAATATTCTCTCCAAATTCTCACTGAAATTCAGTACCACTGTGACAGCAATGGGAGGTGGGATCAAAGGGTGATTAAGTTATTTGAAAGCCTCCCTTTTCAAAAAATATTTTTTTCATTTTTATTGGTACATTTTTGCATACACTGTTATTGTAGTCATTGTAGGGAGTTGCTACCTGTCCATAAAACATCTTTGTTTTTTCAACCTCTTCCTGTCCTCTCTGTCTCTGCATTCTCCACCTCTTGGTAACCTTCCTCTTTGCAGATCTGCATCTAAAAAGAATGTGAATACCCCAAATAAAGACCCATGAAAATTTTTTTGTTCCATGAAAAAATTGACAACTGAAATAAACACACATTTCTTAGAATAGTACAGATATCCATTAAATATGTGGAAATGTTTATAATCTCTGGTCATGAGAGAAATGCATGGTAATACAACATTGACCTGGTTCTGCCAAAAAAAAAAAAAAATACAACATTGAGATTCCATCTTATTCGTGAAAGAATGACTGTCATCTAGTGCTTCAAGTAATAGCAAGTGCTGGAGAGACTGTAGGACGGTTACCACTTCAACACTTGCTGATGGTACTCTAACTTACTTAGTGAAACCACTATAACAATCAGCATGGGGATTCCAACAGAACTAAACAAACTAGGAATTTTCTTCTACCCAAATACTCCCCTTCCAGGTAACTTCCTGAAAGAGTTCAAGACATCACATTACAGTGATACATGCTTACCTGTGTTTCTAGCTACAAAACTCACAATAGCTAAATATACAGAAGAATGGATCCCTTCATGAAAGGCTTAAAGCTGTTATTGTGGGATGGGTTGCTGTGGAAGTGGGCCTTTGGTAAAAGAAGTTCAATCCAATATTTTCAGTCTCATGTGCGCTGACTTGCTCTTTGTCTCATTATGATTCAGCCAGAAGCCCTTTGCCAGATGCAAGGACATGTTCTTGGACTGCCCGAGGTACAGAAATATGAGTCAAATAAACTTCTGTTACAGAAAGAGAAAGGACACCTGGATACCACATGCAAATACTGAAGACACAGAATAATCAATGTCATTCAAAATTTAAGTTGTAAAGAACTAAAATGAAAACAATGATATATAGGAAATAGATAAATAGAATGCAAGTGTCCAAAAGTTCTAATACATCAGCAGATGATTAAAAGGATATGGAATAATATTTAAGCACAGAAATAACAGTAGAGCAAAACATAACAATTATATGTATAGAAAAGGCCATACAAATCCTGGACTTGATTTTCCTGGAGAAAAGACAGAGAAGAACAAAAGCCAAATTAAAAAAAGTAAATGTGAAGATAGCATTTCTCGTAAGAATTTTCATTAAGTAAAAAAATTAATCACACAAAGATAGGTTTAGATTTTTTAAAACTTCTGCTTACAAGAAATTAAACTTTAAATATAATAATATAGATAATATTGGCAATGAAGACAGAAAGATAAAATGGGCACTATTAATTAAAACAGAGCTAGATGATGAATATTGCCACTCTAGCAAATAAAGCAAGATGGTGGCTGGCTGGGTTCCTCTGGTATTGGTCTCCATACAGACACTCCAGGTTGAACAGCCATACAGGCATCAAATGACTTTTACAGAAGATAGTCAGGTGCCTTATTTTAGTGTAATAAAATAAAACAAATAAGTATTGAAGACAAGAAGGACAGAAATACCAACATCACCAGTCATCCCTCTCTCAATTTCAGACGGCCCAAGATAGAGAGAGATGACTAGGACTCAGGAAGGAGATAACTCAGTTCAGGTGCTCGACATGAAACCCAAGGTCAGACCTATGTCACAAATCGCGTTGCTAGGGAAAGCCCATTAGCAGGCCAGTCTATGTAGGCTGAGCCTGTAGCACAGCTGGAGGCCTGGCCACTGGCTGCCTCCACAACCTCTCCTCAGGTATCAGGCAACAGAGAAGGGAGCAGTGCTCCACCAGCTGGCAGGAAGAGTGTGAGGGCTAGCATGGGGCTTTCTCAAAGGGATACCAAGCACTAAGGGTACAAAATGCAGGCCAGAGCTTACAGAGAAGCTTTCTATACTGCTCCCAGCATCAAGTGAAGACTTGTGCCTTGAAAAGGCAGGCTCAGATTTCCACCTCTGTCACTTCCAATCAGGAATAGAGGCAGGACACATCTTCTGGATTGAGCTAACCATGACATACAAAAATGACCAAACTTAAAGTCAGATGGGATACCTAGGAAGATAGCAGTCTAAGTATCTTCCTGGCAAGCTAAGGACCTGGGTTCGATCCCTCATAAGGCATGTCATTCTGGCCACTGGCCCCTGGGGATGGATGCCTTGCCATTCATTGAAGCTGGGTGTGGTAGCACATGCCTGTAATCCCAGCACCTGGGAATGTAAGACAGTAGGATCACTAAAATTCTGAATTGTGTAGCAAGACTATGTATCAAATAAATAAATAATTTAAAAAAAAATAAAATATAAATAAATAAATAAAATCAGATAGGGCACCATCTCATTCACACCCCATATGGAGCAGGACAGTGCACACAGACAGAGATCCAGAAATTCCCTAGCATCCGGCAGCGACCATAGCATAGCAGAATGCACTCATGTTTCAATCTGTATCACCACTAACTACAATGTGTGTCTTGGTCTATTCCTGAGACTATGCAGGTCCTTGCAGCTCAAAGACTCAGACGTGGCCCAGTTCAGCATCAGACTACAGAGTCAAGTACCTGCCTTCACCAACCTACCCCATGCATATAAGGTGCA
The DNA here is from genome assembly GCA_004027165.1 of Ctenomys sociabilis. Classification (NCBI taxonomy): domain Eukaryota; kingdom Metazoa; phylum Chordata; class Mammalia; order Rodentia; family Ctenomyidae; genus Ctenomys; species Ctenomys sociabilis. The sequence continues at coordinate 31,558 of PVKA01002699.1, read as the reverse complement.
AGAATCATGGGTAGCATAGAAACCATAACAATTTGCCCTGGAACTTAGTGCCAGATTGATAAAGGTAACACTGGGCATGTTCTAATGGTTCTCATCCCCACAGCATCTCTTGAAAAAAAAAAAAAAAGACACGAGGCTTCAGTGTTTCTGACTTCTCTACTCTGTGGCTAGTTACAGAGGCCAAGGGTCAGGAGACTATCCCAGCAGTAGCCAGCTCATAGTAGTATGAGCCTTGGACCTACTCCAAAGTATTAGGTATTCTATATAGTTTGTGTCATAAAGCTTGGCAAAAAGCAGGTGTGAGATAGAACCCCAGGGCTAGTCTATCTATGGTGACACCACGCAGAGCTATAAAGAATTCTATAGGGTCCTATCACAGGCCACTGATTATGAAAAAGGTATCTGGAGAGGCTTATGATGACAAACTACTCTAGGCACAGTCCTAGTTCTTTCTGAACAATGTCCAGTATTGTACATAGGATGGATCTGGGCTTGGATTGTTCTTTAGTGTTGAAACAATGACACACATCACAAGAAAATTCCAGAAAGACTAGGACCAGAGAGCCATCCAGTGCTTAAATAGTGGAAATGATTATAGGCTTAGAGAAAATAAGTAGACTGCTTAGAATTTCTGGAAAGACTGGCACACACAAAACCATGTGAAGATAACTAAACTAAACACCTGATCCAACAATGCTCAGATGATATCAAATGTCAAAAAAAAATCACAAATGTTTAGGAAGTCATGACTTCATCTAGGAAGCAAAATAGGGTTCCCTAAACTCACCAGACAGAAATCATTATGAAGAACTGTGAGATATAGAATGAAATCAGTGGTTTCAAGGAAACTGAAAAAAAGAACAAGTTGAGAAAAAAGAACTTCAAGAAATATTTCAGTATTTTAACAGAGAAACTTAGCAAAGAGATAAAAAAAAGAAATCCCTCAGCTGAAAGGTATACTCATTAAAAATTTAAAAGCCCAATGTAAAACATCAGCACCCTGACAAATTAAAAAGAAAAAATGGTAATGCACTAAAAGTTATTTTAAAACACACAGTTAGAAGTGGAAAAAATAGAAAAGAACAAGGAAGACTAAAAAAAATAACTTATGGGAGAATTATAATGATATTTATAGAAAACATAGTTTACTTCTTAAAGTTCAAGAAAGACATAAGAATGCCAAGTATATGGTGGTACATGGATGTGATCCCATAACTTGGGAGGCTGAGGCAGGAGGATTGCTGTGAGTTTGAGGCCAGCCTAGGCTACCCAGTGTATTCAAGGCAAGTTAGAACAATAAAATGAGACATTGCCTCAAAAAATTCTAAATTCATAAATAAATAATTTTGAAAATTTTACACACAAAACAATTCAAATTATGCCAAAGATGTAGAAAGCTTATTCAAAGAATTAAGATGAGAACTTACAAACCTAGAGGTGGACACAAATATTCATGAATAGGACAGTTAAGAGAACCGCCCCAGTTTATCTCAACCAAAACTATCCCAAGATATCAACAAACTTTAAAAGGTGAAAGACAAAGAGAAGATCGTTAGGGCTTCAAGAGAAAATAAACAACAGAAAAGGTATATGCCAATTCACCTGACTGCAAACTTCTCCAGGGGAATTTTATAGGCCAGGAGAGAGTGGAATGAAATTTTCAACATATTAAAGGAAAAATAATCAGTTGAGACTCCAGAGCCATGCTTTAAAAATGAAAGGTAAGACAAAGACGATGTCACTAATGGTTCAACATGCAAATCAATAAAGCTAATATCCCACATCAACAGAGCCAAAGACAAAAATAATATCAACCTCTGAATAGATGCAGAAAACGTTCTTAATAAAATCTAACACTCAAATGTGATTTAAAATGCTATAGAAAGTAAGAAAGTCATTACTTCAATCTGACAAAGGTCATTTATGACAAACCAGCAGCTAACATCAAACTAAATGGACAAAAACTAAGAATGTTGACTTGAAAATCAGGATCAGGGACTGCGGAGAGAGCTCAGCAGCCCAAGTACCTCTCTGGCAAGTACAGGGTCCTGAGTTTGACCCCTGGTTACAAAAATAAAATAAGGAACAAGCTTAGGATTCCACAGTTATCACACATATACAATATAATTCTGGAAACATTAGATACAACAATTAGAAAAGAGAGAAATTAAAGGAATAAAGACAGGAAAGGAAGTGAAATGATCATTATTGACTCTATATAGTAGATCTCAAAAACTGCACCATAAGACTTTAGAATTAGTAAGCAAATTCAGTAGCATAGTAGGATACAAATTCAACACTGAAAATCAATACATTCCTGTACACAAACAACAAACTCATTGAGAGAGAAATTAGGGAAACAATACCCTGCATAACAGCATCTAAATAAGTGAAATATGTAGGAATCAATCTAACAAAGGAAGTAAAAATATATACATAGAAAATTACTCTACTCTGAAAAGGAAGACTGAAGAGGATATCAAAAATCCCTTGCTTATAGACAGGAAGAACTGAAATAGTAGAAATGGCCTTATTCCAAGAACTGTTATACAAATTTAATGCAATCCTAATCAAAATAGCATTAACACATCTCCAAAATCTAGAGAAAATATTCTTTCAATTTATTTGGAGCAAAAAAGAGGTTGAGAATAGCAAAGGCAATCCTGGGCAACAAAGACAACTCAGGAGGCATCACAATGCTTGACTTGAAAATATACTACAAAGCTACTGTGATAAAATCAGCATGGTACCGGCAAAAACAAAGAAAAAACAGACCCAAGGACTAATGGAACAGAGTAAAAGATGGGAGGAGCTGGGGAGATAGCTCAGTAGAATAAATGCTTGCATGGCAAGTGCAGGGTCCTGCGTTCAATACCCAGAAGCACAAAAAAAAAAAAAAGAAAAAAAAAAAGGTTAGAAGATGGGGACACAACTGTAAACATACTCAATCACCTTGTCTTTAACAAAGGGGTGAAACATTCACTGGAAAAACGATAACCTCTTCAATGAATGGTACTAGAAAAACTGGCTTTCGATATGCCAAAGACTAAAACTAGAACCGTGTCTATCCCCATGCACTATACCACAGTCGAAAGTGATCAAAGATTTAGATATTAAATATAAACATAAATTTATTGGATGCGAAAGTAGGTAGAAATCTAGGCAGAGAGTTCATAAACAAAAAAAAAAAAACTGTACAAGAAGTACTTTAAAGATTAATCAACAACTGAGCTCTCATTTTATAGTTTTTTTTTTTTAATGTAAAGAAATTACCAACAGAGTGAAAAGAAAATCTGCATAGTGGAAAAAATATTGAAGCTGATTCTCTGTCAGACAAAGGACTTTTATCTAAAACATATTAAGAATTTTTTTTTTAAATTAGACCCTCTGAATTCAAAGACCCAATCCAAACATGGGCATCTCAGATGAATACACACTTCTCAGATGAAGAAATACAAATGGATAATAAATATATGAAAAAAATGTTCAACATCATTGGTCATTCAGAAAACACAAATTAAAAGAATACTGAGATTCCACTTTACCCCCAAAGAATAGAATGAATGCACATTTTCCAGAATAGTACAGATATCCATTAAATATATGAAAATGTTCATAATGTCTGGCCATTAGAGAAACTTATATTATTAATACAACATTGAGATTCCATCTAATTTTTGAAAAATGATATTGAACATTTTTTTCATATATCTACTATTTTAACCAATAACAAGTGCTGAAAGGATATGGAGGAAAAAGAATGCTTCGCCACTGTTGGTGGGAGTGTACACTGTACAGCCGCTGTGGAAATCAGTGTAGAGATTCCTCAAAAGTCTAGAACTAGAAGTCCAATTCCACCCAACTACTCCTTTGTGATTATTGTCCCAGAAGAATTAAGAACATCACATCACAGTGATATATATATATATATATATATGTATATATATATATATATGCACCCATGTTCATAGCAGTACAATTCATCATAGTGAAATCTTGGAAATAACACAATTGCCTATCAACCAAGGAATGGAAAATTGTTATATTTTTATATAGTGGAGTACTACTCAGATTTAAAGAAGGACAAACTTGACGTTTTCATCCATAAACTCACACAACTAGAGACCATATTTATAAATGAAAAAAATCAGACTCACATCAATAAACATCATATTGTCTTCCTAGTGTAAGGATCTGAACAAATAGGATCTGAAATGCATAATAGATATTGTGAAAGGGAAACAAACTGCTCAAAAGGAAAGAAAAAACTGAATGGGGGAAAGGAGAAAAGAAAAAAGGGAAAAATATATAAATATATACAGAAGATAGTTAAGATAATTATATACTACTAATTTCTATTAATTTTTATCAGTTCATTGCAAGGAATGGGTTGTGCCTACATTGTTTGATGAATTGTGCATAAATATAACTTATAACATAGCTTATAATCTGAGAAGCTACTGTGAATATAACAATATGTAATATATTAAATATTGTAGATTTGCTACTATCTTGTTTTGAAATTCTTTATCATTGCTTTTATTGTTTTTATTCCATTTCAATAAAAAATGAAAAAAGACATCTCTAGACAAACATAAGTCAAGAGATTATATCTCCACCACACGTGCTCTAAAAGAAATGCTGACAGGTCTTGCACTAAAAGGCATAAAACTCAAATAAGAATAACTTTTAATACGTGGAACATTCTAATTTAAGAAAGGTATTGAATCCATTCGTATCATTACTGGGTAGTCTAAAAATATAATTAAAAACACTAACTCCATTAATATTTTAAGAGCTACGCAATCTGTGAAGTTATATAATGAGATATAAAAATTCAAAATGTTGGGAAGAAGAGAGACCAGTGTGGAATTTCCTCATGCATATTTTTCTTCTACTTGTTGCTTCTGTTCCTATTTTTAAAAGATAATACACTGCTGACTCTTACTTTGGTCGTGGTGGTAGACACAAAGCCCAACACCTACACTTAAAGAAACTCTAGTAGAGAAATAATCTGGTCCAAGGATCTGGTGCAGACAGAAGGTGCTCTCATCGTGGCAACCAAGAAGCAGAAAGAAAAGCAAGGACCAACAGGAGAAAGGGCACTTCCTGGCCACTCCCAGAGCACCTACCTCCGTAGAACCTGCCTCTTAGCAAGAAGCCACTCAGAGTGCTCTCAAGATTCAATCTCTTGCCAAAAGCTGTGCTGCTGAGAACATGAGAGTTGGGGGTGATCCTTAATCTAAATTTTAATAGTTACCCTCATTTAAAATTCTTTATGATATAAGTGAAATAAACCAGACCCACATATGTAAATATCGTATAGTCTCCCTAGTATAAGAACTCAAAAGCAGACATAAAAATAGAAAGATGTAACAAAATTAAAAGGAAAGTGAAAATTTAAGGATTAAACAACAAAGACAGAGCAAGTAGAAAAGCTAGGAAACATGACAGGGGCAAAACCATACATTGATATGCACAAAATGGGTCAGGTAATGACGCTGAGAATCTTCAACAGCTTTTGCAATTAGCAGTTAGTTGGTAGGATTCTCACCCTGACTAACTATGCGGATATCTGTGAACTAAACAACTGCACTGAAGATATCAATGTGTAATTCTAGGGCCGTGCTTGGAATGCCTGTCATTCTGATCTTCTAAATATGCACTGCTTGTCATACCGATTACTGCTATATTGTCTCTCAAGTAAATGTTTATTTTTAAAAGAGGGTATTAAGTGAAAGCAATAGACAAGGGAAAAAAATGTCACAGGACTGTCTTGCTACAATGGTTAGATTTCTAAATTTCTATATAAAATATGTAATTATTTATTCCCATTTTTTATTTTATGTTATTTATTTTTCTTCATTTTTTGTAGCGATTTAAAGTTCAATATATCAATATTTGATAGAAAATACCTGTTCCATGTTATGTCAAAGATGTTTGATATTCAGAGAGATAGTAAGGTTCAATTCAGCTGCCTATGTTATATGGTAATAATATCATTAAGCTTTTCTTCTGGAGGGTTAACAACTTAAGATTGCAGACCAAAAATTAGTAAAAAGAAGGTCTTCAAGGACAGTCAACATTTTGGCCCTAGCCTTTCGAGGTCAGTGAGGACTCAGGACATAAGAGAACCTGTACTACAACATCATGAAACTCAGTTGTGCTCTAAATTTTCTGATCAAGGAGATTATGGGGGCACAGAGGAATGCAATCGATGATGGAGAGTGTGCCTAAGGAGAGTCACATGGAGAGAAAACATTCTCTCAGGCTTTCGCAGAGAGCAAAGAAGTCAAGCAATCTCCATGACTCATTCACATGGCTGACACTGACAAAGGATTGACAGACTGTGGTACAGGGTTTCAGGGTAAATCCTGAGGGGATTTTACTGACCTTGGCACATACAAAACTTACATTTCTTGTTTTATAGGTCTTGCTTTATCTTGATCTTAATCATCCAGCAGAAAAGTATAAAAACAAAGTATAAAAAGTAAAGCCATATTAATATGCTGCGCTGTAAAAGGTTCAAGTCAACAACTTCTGACATTGTCAGCCCTATGGATAACCCACTACTATTATGGACTCCTGGACTGTATTAAAATATTTGGCTGAATTCATGCACCTACAGTATTTAAATGGCAATGGAATACCCATCTCTGACAAAAGTAAAAAAAGAAGGGGCATATAAATGAAGGACCATTTTGTATCTGTATATACAAAGTAGTTAGGATTTTCTCTTAGTTCAATGAGAAGAAAGATTTGTACTAAGTGCTTAGACAAGATATCATGTCTGCATTTTATGCTATGAATAATTACTACAAAGACAACAATCTACAATGTAGAAATTATTGAAGTTGCCTTACTAACCTGTTTTGAAACTGTCTCATTGCTATTTGTTTTTCAATAAAGTTAATAAAAATAAATAAATAAACATACTGGAAGGAACATGAAGTCACATGAGCCTAAAGATATTTATATCTCATGTACCTAAAAGAATTCTTCACAAGCAAGTTTTTTAAAATAGTTTATAAAGTAATATGTTTTAACCAAGTTTTGAAGCAGATCATAGCAAAAAATATACAGTGAAATAGAAAAAAATTCCTTATGATAAATGAAAGATGTTTTTGTGAAGTAAAATATGCTACTTTAAATGATCACTTTATCATAAAGAAGGATTTAAGAGGGAGGCAAGAAAGGAACTACAACAAATTTAGACAACAGATTACAAGATGGCTATAGCATACCATACCTTCAACCGTGACCTTGAAGCTAAACAATTAAGCTAGACAGTCATAGAATCACTAAATGGATTACAAAAAAACAAGATGTAACTCTTGCTGATTCACAAGAAAATCATTTTGTTGCTAAAGTCAAGCTATGTTATTGCTAAAGACTCTCATAAACTGAAAGTGAAAAATTAGAGTATTTCAAGCCCTTTCTTCTCCACCCCATGCTAGCTGTGTTCTTTGGCCTTAAACTCTACAAACCACTGCCCAAGGAAAACAGAACAATCAAATACTTGACCAAGATTTAATGAGCATCAAATGAGCATCAAAGATGCATTGGACATTCTCTTCGATCAGATTCACTCTTGCTCCCTTGCCAGAGTAATATTAACAAGAAAGACAGGCCTAAATTATGTCTCTTCCTAAAAACAATGTATTGAGAAACTGTGATAAAGGCAATGTTGGGGAGCTTGTTAGAACCCATCCTAGGATCACTTATCACCTGAGTGTCACTGCTTCTACTTGGGCCTTGTATCAGAAAATCGCATGTAATATACTAAGCAAAGATGTGCCAGCAAAACTAAAACAGATGAAAAATGGAACAGAAAATGCTCCCTCTTAGCCACTGTTGTTGTCCAGGTAACAATTCCTGTTCCAGTTGTTTCTGTCTATTAGAAATAGCTGGTCATTGTGATGCACCTCCAGTTACTACAATGCATATTGTATTAACCAACACCCAATTGCAAGCCATTCTGCCTCCATTATTTCCTGCTTACTTATCCGAAATAAGCCTCAGATCAACAGAAATCAGGACCTGATATTCTGGGATGAACCCGATCATTGCATGTCAATATAAATAAATCTGCCTTCAAATCCTGGGTGGTTTTTTTGTTTTGTTTTGTTTATTTGTTTTTGGTGTTTCTGCTTGCTGTTGCATAGAGACAAGATTAAGTACAAATAAAGATGCACCTGTTTTAAGAAAGTGTGTGTGTATATTGACATATGCTCCTTTAGAAAGTTACTGAAAATGAAACATATGAAACTGAAAATGGAGCATACATCAATGAATTACTCATTTTGTCGTCCTAAGGATTCACAGTATTATTTAAGTCTAGTGGATCAGTGAACTAGTTAGTATATATGGAGTTCCACATCTCTGGAATGTTTCATATGAAGTTCTAATATGGTACAGGGAAAGGAAGATGAAATGTGGAAAATCATAGCACAGTACAGGGAGTCCAAGCAATAATGGTTACAGTAGGCAGATGGGGCTGATTTCTACATTCTCCTCTTTGGAAAAATAGTGGGATATCATGGTAAAGAACACATTACAAAATAGGTTTTACCTTTGCTGTTGTGTTTATCCTTCCGTTAAGTTTTGGTTTAAACTATGCCACTGAATCTTACCATATCCTCCACACTAAAATAATGAGAATGGAGCCGAGGATGTAATCCAGTCGTAGAGCCTGACCTAGGGTCAGGAGTTCCTGGGTTCAATCTCTAGCACCAAAATAAGTGCTTTGGCTCGTGTCTCTATGCCCCCCCCCAAAAAAAAGCCTCATGTAGTCATGGGTGCAGCTGGTTTTCAGAAGTGGCCGAACCAAGAATGTGTGATGCTGGAATTGATTCATGGTTCAGAGCTGGGCTCAAGGGCACTAGGATTGAGGCTGTGAGTGCTGCCTGCCCTAAGTAGCCTGGGTAGGATGTAAGGGACAGAAAGAGCTGCATTTGCCCCTTATTCTTTTGCCATCTGAACTGTTTCTCCTCTGAAATGCCACCTGCACTGGCACCAGCTGTTATGGACTAAAATTTCTACACACTGTGAGCAAATCGTCCTTCAACTTTGGATGTCAACTATTTTGTCTCAGGAATGAAAAAGGTAATTAGGACAGATAATGAGGATATGTGGGGATGACGGTTTGCTCCAGGTGAAAGGAAGAGTCAAATATATAATTTGTGTCTGCCAGTTAGTTCAGTACTCCTGCTGTTACACTCTAGATTCATTCTGTTTCACATATACTTAGTTTTCCTTTAAAAATATAAACACATTATTGGATGATTTTAGAAAATCAACTTTTACATCAATAGAGAGTTTAAATTAAGCCAGAGCTTACAATATTGGAGTTTTCAGACATCATTTATAAGTGACTAATAAAATGCATGATCTCAAATTGTTGATCTAGATTTCAGGGAAGCTCTGAAAATATATTGTTTTATTGATGTCATCAGCAGATTGACTAAGTCGGGATTTTAAAAAATAGGTAAGATGAGTCACAGAGAAAGATTTTTGTGAAGTAAGTTTAAAGTTACAGCTGGAAGAACTTAAAAGGGTTCTGAATGCACATAAATCAGGAATTTTGGCTAACATTTTTATAATGTTATAATATAAACATATCCTGAAGTCGTTAAACAGGGACAATTAAAACTAAAAATATCATGCTACTAGAAATCTGTATAAACTACTTTTTTAAATATATAAGTAAAATATTTATAGAATGCATTCAACTGCCGACCCAAACTTCAAAACAGTTGGATGCAGTATTCATTCTGTGTTCTTAACTCTTAAACATTCTGTTACTCTTAAATACTTGATTTCTATGCAGCATGATCAGTGTTTTTCTAAAATAAAAAAATAATCTTATAAATTAGAGCTATCTAAAGAATGTAATTACAATTTCCAAAAATTACAAGTACAAATATATACATTTTAAATCTCAATCAATCCTTAAAATATTAAGTTTAATACATCAATTGTGTAATTTGTTAGATTTGATTTGTATTTGCTTAAAGACAAATATTCATTATATTCATTTACAAGTTCTCAGTATTTAGTTTTCCTCTTAAAAGTTGATACTTTCTAAAATTCTGATTGGAGCTCAATAATAGGTATTTTTCATGACCTGTTTTCTAAATTAAGTATAATGTACCAGGAAAAACATGAATACACTTTTAAAAATTAATGTTTATTTTGAGCTAAACAAATTTTTAAATATTATAGTGAGTTTTCTGTCACATAAATTATACCTCAATAAGAATAATTTTATTTTGTATAAAAGAACCTACAAAAAGTTTTTTTTTTAATTGAATTCTGTCATCCCAAATAATACAAGGTTGAATCTAAAACTCAACTTTAGCTGTATACACAATGGGAAGTTTGTTCCCTTCTCTGATATTCAGTTTTTCCAGTGTTGAAACTGATATAATATCAATGTTAATCAATTTAGACAATATATTTCAATACGTGTTGGCCTGTATGAAACATAGTGAGCATTAAATATTAAATTATTTCTTTATTTGGAAGATGAAATAAAAGCTTTATAATGCAATGAATTTTTGAAGGAAGTACTGTTATTTTTACTAACAATTTTGCAAAACTGTATGATGAAAACAAACGTGGTACTTTTTAATGTTTATAAGTCTAAAACATCAAAAAAAAGCTTCGGAGAGTTTTCTAAATTAAAATGTTTTTTGCTTCTCAAAAATACTAATATTCTAATGTGTAATAGCTGCATTTAAAAGATTTTCCAGGAGAAACAAAATTCTGTAAGCAAAATCACTAACTGCAATGCACCTTGAGAAGAGAAATTCTTTAAAATAACCACAATTAATAATAGCCGGGCGTGGTGGCGCAGGCCTGTAATCCCAGCACTTGGGAGGCTGAGGCAGGAGGATTGTTGTGAGTTTGAGACCAGCCTGAGCTACAAAATGGGTTTAAGGCCAGCTTGAACTGCATAGTGAGACCCTGTCTCAAAAAGACACAACTAATGATAAGTCCTTAAAAAAGTGCATCCAAGTCTTATCCCAGCAACTTGTATAGCCAAAAATAAATATATAAAGCACCTTTGTTCGAAAATGGGGACATGATGTTGAATAAGACTGATGAGCACAAAGATCTTAGAGTTACCTGTGAAATGGGACTGAATGAAGTGCAAATAAGAAATGCGTGTGATGTATTCACAACCACAAATGGAAGAGAGAGAGAGTCTAGATTATCTAAAAGTGGAATATCACCAGGGGTCCAAAGAATGGGTAGAATGTAAACAAGCAGAAAGGCAGTAAAGCAGCAAAGCCTTCCACTTTGAAACTCTAACAATACATTCGAGCAAAGAACCTCTCCTAAATCTACATAGTTGCCTCAGTTAAAGGTCTTCATAATGTGAATCAAGAAAGACAAAAACACTGGGGAGCTGGACTTTTTCAGAAAAGCTTCTCAACTAAGTGGGCCATCAGAAAGAGTTTGGTAGACTAAGGCTGAACTAGAAATTGTGGGGACCTGCTGCTCTCAGCCAAGAAGACAAGGGTTGGGTTAGGTGGTGAGCCTTTGATGGGAGAGAGCTCGCAGGAGCAACAGGGTGGATGTTTATTTACACCTCTGCAAAGTCAGTGACGCATGACAGTAGGTGGCCTAGTGACTAATAGCCGACATGACATTAACGGTCAGGGTGTTTATCTTGGAACTGAGGTAGCTTGTCTGCTCTAGGCATGGAAGCCTAGTCCCACGTACACACATTTGACCAACTTTTTAGCTTCCATCATTCCCAGCAAGAATTACTCCCCAAAGTCTTAAATCATTTAAGTCTTCTTCTACCACTCTTATCAACATTTTCTACATTTAGCACAGTGATTATGTACATATATATTTTAATTATATATTTATATATATATATATATATATTTACGTGTGGATATTTTAATTTGTTATATATACAAACACATATACACACATATTTAAAAGTTTGACTTCTGTCCTTTTAATTCTACCATATGAAATACCCTGGACCTTTGTGTGTTGGCCTTATATTTTGTGGCCTGCTAAACCCATTAGTTATTTTTAAAAACACTTTCATACATTTCTTGTTACTTTCTATATAAACAGTCGTACTTAATAATATGACAGTTTTGCTTGTTCCCTGATATTATTTCTTCCCTTCTTACCTTATTATACATCTGAAAATTTTATAGGAGAAACAGAACAGAGAACCCGGCTTTGTTCAGTATGAGTGAAAAAGTACCCAGTCTTGGTAGTTAAGTATGATGTTAACTGTTAGGTCTTATTTTCATACAGATACTCTCTAAGAAGTTAAAATAGTTCTCTTTCATTCCTTGGTTTCTGAGATCTTTTTCTCTTGAGTAGAAGATGAACATTCCCATGTGATATTTTCTGTTTCTTGGTTGATCAGATCACACTTTTCTTCAGACTTTGAATAATTTTAATTATGTACATTTTAAACTACTAAGCCAGTCCTATTTTTATGAGCTAACAAGAACATGTCATTCTTTTCTATTATTTTTATATACTGCTGAGTTCAGTTTGCTAACATTGGGTTCATCTTCATGAAAAATATTGGTGTATATGTTTTTTAAAAAATTCTTGCTCTTCTTGATTTGGTTTTAATATTTGGATTACCCTAACTTCATAAAATCATTCAAAAATATCCCTGCTGTTCTGTTTTGTGGAAAATATGATGTCAAACTAGTTAGTATTATTTCTTTTGTAAGTTAACTAATAACATTTAACTTTTTTCTTTTCATTCACCAATAAAACTTCCTGGGCTCCAAGATATCATTTTTAGCTGAAACTCAAGAACAATTTCAAATTCTTTATCATTTATAAAATTAATCAAGCTATCTGTTTCACCTTGTATATATCTTGTTAGTTTGTAGTTCTCACAATGTTATTTCATATAGGTTGCCAAATTTATATTCACAGAGCTGTTTCCCTTACTTTCTAGTAAGGCTTCTAATGTTTAGTAATCTTTCCCCTTTCATTGCTTGTATTAATAAACATCTTAGCTAATGCTTTTACTTCTAATATGCCTCTAATTCTTGGTTCATTTTTTCATTCCCAGTCTATGTAATCTGATAAAAAAAAAAAGTGTGGCCATTAGAAGTTTCTTAAAAAATCATTGATATCCTATCTTTTCCATCATTTTACTTTTAACCTATTATATTTGAAGTAAACATAATTTACTTCTAAGTGTGTTCTTTTATTTGTAAATCCATTCTCAACATGTCATCTTGCTGTGTGCTTTAAGTGATTTGCTTCTATTGATTTTACATTTTGTCTTCAGTATTTAAATTTCACTTAGGATCTATATTTTCCCACATCAAATGAAATATGGGAAGCTCAACATTCTGAAAGCCACTTTGTCTTCCCCCATTTAAACCATCATTTATTATATAACACATTTTTGTAAACATCAATAGACAGTGCACCAATTTTGCTTTCAAATATCAAAACTACCTAAAATACTCAGGAAAACAGTCTAATACACTCGGATACTTACTCTTCTGTTTCTTTTTGCTGAATTTCTTTTCTTCCACTTTTCCTTTAATTCCTCTTCTGTCAGAACTACTTTCTTGCTAATTATAAAGAAGCAAGTTTGGCTCTGAAGTCTCTTAGTTTTTCTTGATCCTGTATTCCTTTGTTTCACTTTCATTACCAAAAGATTGTAATTATTATTTAGGTCCCACTGAGGAATGCTGTTTTGTTTTGTTGTTAGCACACAATGAACCTAACTGGCTTCTGCTGTAGTTCCAAATTTCTAAGTCTTTTATGGGTTTCAGTAGTTGGTGTTCTTAATTTTCAAAGCCACTGCACTGCTATTGGAATATAGCCCATATACTTTACTCTGGAAACCAAGTCATAGTCTATCCAGTAGCTCAATTCAAAAAGAGATTTTAGGGTCCTATCTACATGTGAAAGCTTGGGTCGAGAAAAAGAGTTGATAAGCAACATTATATGGTCTTTTTTTTTTCCATTTATTTTTATTATGGTCATTTTTTTAACCTTTTTTTTTTTCTCAGTACCAGGAATTGAACTCAGGACCCTGTGCTTGCCAGGCAGGCGCTTATTGTACTGAGCTATCTCCCCGGCCCCTATATGGTCATTTTTTAAGCACTCTCCCTGCTCCATGGTCTCCCTGAGACCATCCACCTCCCAGTTCTTGTATCAGTCATGATGCTGGAAAATTCTGGATTTAGTTCTGCCACTTTCTCGTGTACTTCTTGGAACTGGATTACCACATTCAGATAGCAGGAAGGCAGCGCTAAAAAATCATGTTTCTCCTACCATCTTGGAGTAAAAAGTATTAGATCAGAGAAGAATGTTATCTTAGATTTGTATGTTTCCTCTCTGTCACTCTTGCTGTCCCTATATTATCATTAGATTGTAGAAGAGAGAAGATAGATTTAAAAAAAAAAAACAGATTCTTAAAAGAGGAATATACCCTAAATTTCTTCAGTATCTACATATTCCTGGTCTTTGACCGAGAATGGCAGGATTCTCCTAGAATCTTCTCTCTAGATTTCCTCATGACCACATCCAAATTTGAGCCACACTGAGATCAGGATGGGACAAAAACATAAAGAGAGAGAAACATGACCAACATTGGCAGATGATGGTGCTTCAAACTTGTATCTTCTTTGGGGGGTCAGCCTTCTAATTTTATTTTTAATAATCCTTATACAGATCTTCCATTGACTCAGCCTTTACAAGTGGATTTAATACAAGAATAGGCAGAATCTGAAACTAAACTAAACTTAAATGTTCATCAAAGGCCAGTGTGCTAAATGTTTAGTGCCTAGTTTCATGCATTTAGGAGACAGTGGAAGTTTTAACAGGCCTTCAGTTCCCTGAGAACTTGTCCTTGCAGGGCACAGTGGAATGCTACCTCTCATTTCCTCTTTGTTCTGCTTCCTGGCCAAGAAGTGAGCATTTGCTTGTATAAGCACTTCCTCCCTGACGGCTACTCCAGCCCACAAAGCAATGTGGCTAAAGATCTAAAAACTCTCAACTTGAGCCCCAAAATAATCTATACTGTCCACAACTGGGTCATCTTGGCTACTTATGACTATAACAACAGCTAACAGTTTTTACAGCAAAACAATAACACACATCAGAATGTGGATCTTTTAATTTCAAGAAAATTGCCAATAGAATTCTATTTTTTTAATGATGCAAATGAAACAAGCTAATAATCTCATTACTCTGTAATTATTACCATTTTCTAACTTCGTAGAGACCAGAATCTGAAGAGAAGTGACTAATATAAAGAGCCAAATTTTTGGAATGGCACCAGATTTTATAGATATAAGACTCAACTCATTAAAGTATCATTAAAAGCAATTTAATTTGTATGGCCTTGTATATTTTCTCATTTTTCCATATAATTAATTGACAATATTCTATGTACAATAGTAGGCCTTATTACTTATTTGCTTACAATTAATATGGGTCATAATAATTACTATACTTAACCAAAGAAAAAAAGCTGACTTATCAAGTTTCAATTTTCAACAATATTCTGACTTAAAAAAATAAGTGATTATTTTTAATAATCCTTACACAGATCGTCCATTGACTCAACCTTTACAAATGGATTTAATACAAGAGTAGGCAGAATCTGAAACTAAACATTTTTCTAAGGTCAAGATAAAGTTACAGAATCATGTCATTAACATTTTAGGAAGGGTCAGTTTCCATATGTTATCTCAATTTGAATAAACAACATTAAAGTATCTCATTATGTATACACTGATATATTTGTACTTAGAAGCTATGTTAGTACAATGGGAGCAAAACAGTTGGCTCACACTTAGAGGAGGACCAATGGGAATCTGTGTTGGCTACCTAGGCAACCACAATAAAAGAATTGGATGCACCAATCTAGTCAAAATGGATCAAATCTCAATATTAAAACAGAACCATTAAATTCCCTGCAGAGAAAATAGGTAGAAATCTCAAAGACATAGGTATAGGCAGAGACTTCATGAATGAAACTCATATGTGAGGGAAATGCTACAAAGAATCAACAAGTGAAATCTCACCTCTTAAAAAAAAATTTACACAACAACAGAAATCACCAACATCTCTTTTTTGTTGGCTTTTTTTTTTTTTTTGTACTTTTTTTTGTACAGGGTATACAGAGTCTTACTGCATGGATCGGACTCATGGTGATCCTTCGGTTCACAGCCTCCCAGGTGCTGATTACAGGCACACGCCACCACACCTAGTCTCAATTGCTGTCTCAGCAAGGCTGGTCTGGGGATCAAACTTCCAGCCCCTGCATCTGCCTAAGCAGGTGCTTTAATGCATTGAGCTATTTGGCCAGTCCTACCAACATCTCTTTAGAAATTTTTTGCAGGGCAGGGGAGAGAGCTCAGTAGAATAGGTGCTTGCCTGGCAAGTGCAGGGTCCTGAGTTCAATCCCCAATTCCACAAAAAAATTTTTAAAAAATTTTTTTGCTCAAGAAATCACCAACAAAGTGAAAAGACAACCCATAGAGTAGTAAAACTTTACAGCCAATTGTTCCTCAAAGGACTTTTATCTAGAACATATAAAAAAATTGAAAAGTATCAGACCTAAATTCAAAGACCCAATTTAAAACTGGGTATCCGAGATTAACACATGCTTTTTCAGATGAAGAAGTATAAGCAACAAATAAATACAGCAAAAATGTCCAGCACCATTGGATATTGGAGAAATGCAAATTAAAACAACACTGACATTCTGTCTCACCCAAGAAACAATAGCTATCATCAAAAAAAAAAAAAATCAACAAATAACAAATGGTGACAGAACTATGAGGAACAAGGAGCCCTTCTCCACTGTTGATAGGAGTGTAGTCTGTGGACATCAGTGTGGAGATTCTGCAAAAACCTAGGATTGGAGGTTCCATTCAGCACAGCTTTTCCCCTTTTGAGTATTTCTCCAGAAGAACTGAAAACTTTATACTGCAGCAATGTATGCGCACCCATGCCTACAGCAGTACAATTTGTCATAGTAAATCTTGGAAACAACCCAAATGCTCATAAAGCAAGGAATGGATTAAAAAATGTGGTATTTTTACAAAATGGATCACTGCTCAGCTATAAAGAAAGATAAACTTGAGGCTTTTATAAGTAAATGGATACAAGTAGAGCCCCTGCTCAAAATAAATTAGACCCACACACATAAACATCAATCATTTCTGTAGTGTAAGAAACCAAAGGAGTAAGTAAGGTACAACAGATTCTGTGAAAGGGAAGGAAGCTCTTCAGTGGAAAAACAAACTGTGATAGTAAAGAGAAACGAAGGAAGGGGAAAAGAAAAAAAAAATACATAAAAGGTACTTAAGATAGTTATACACCTAGTTCCTCTTAGCTCATTGAAATGAAAGATTTGTGCTAATATTACTTCGACAGGATATCACACCCATATTTGTGCTCTGAATAACTGCTATGAAGATAACAATATGCAATGTATTAATTATTGTTACTCTTCTACTGACCTGCTTGAAATTGTTTTATTACTTTTTTCTTTAAGATAAATACTGAGGGCTGGGGATATAGTCAGCAGCATAAGCATCTGCCTGGCAAGAACAAGGTTCCAAGTTCAATCACCAGCACCAAAACAAAAATAAGGAATATAAAAATGAATTGGAAAAATATAATTGGAAAAAAGCATGAGATTTAAAACTATAAATTTGTTAATTATAGTCAACACTTTTAAGTACCTAGCACCTAACCTAGACACAGAATTACAGTTCATGAATACTCAAAATTAAAGTAACTGTAGAGAAGTGAAAAGAGGAAAACCTTAATTGAAAGAACTAATAAAAATGATAGGAGCCTGTAATCCCAGCACTCGGGAGGCTGAGGCAGGAGGATTGTTGTGAGTTCGAGACCAGCCTGAGCTACAAAGTGAGCTTAAGGCCAGACTGAACTGCATAGTGAGACCCTGTCTCAAAAAAAAAAAAAGACAAAAAAAAAAAAAAATGATAGGATACAGGCCAGGGAGATGGCTTAGTAGAATAAGCCCTTGCCTGGCAACTGTGAGGGCCTGCGTTCAGTCCCTGGTCCTGCCAAAACAATCAATAAATAAATTTTTAAAAATTAAAAAATGAAAGGACAAATAATATAGAACAGTTTATATTAACCTCAAAGTTGTGTCCAAGGTTTTCACACATGAGGAATAAGTGCATGATGAGTACATCCTTTGTGTATGTGATGTGTATGTGACTAAAACCATTATTTAAAAATGACAATGTTCTATAGCCATGTGAAGTGCATTAATTTAACATTGGAGGAAGCAGTATGCATTTAAGTTTTCATACTCGATCTTAGCCAAAAGGAAAAGAAGCAATAAAAATTCATTCTCTAGTACATGTGGAAATGATCATATGTTTATGCCTTATAAATCTAATTTTTAATGTTGTAGAGTTAAGTAATGAAGTATTGAATTTACATAAATAACTTTGATGATTTAATATTTCTGAGGTAAATACTCTAATGTCTAATTTTCAACTTTAAAAAGTATATAAAAATACACCTCAAATAAATTTATTAGTAACAGAATGATCAAATATCTGGTTTATTGAGGAATCCTAATGTATACTTGTCCTCAATCATAATTATTAGTTGTGACTCTTTTAACTTTCAAAGGTGTTTTTTGCTAAGCTATGATCATCTTATCACTGGAATAATCTCACAGGTTTTTTATTTCAAAACTACAGTTCTTCCCGGGTAAACCTGACTCGGCTAGGTTTTCTTTGCTTTGTGGGAGACCTAGAAGCATAATGCATATCCTCTGCTCTGAGGTGACCTCTCTCGATTTATCTCCATCTGGAAGCGATCTTCTCCTTCCCTACCATTTCTGAATCACAGTGCAAGTATGTACCATGTCTCACTGTGGCATGTTTATGTTTATCAATAAAGAGACAAAGGAAGGGGAATATTAATTATAGAAAAATGACAAAAGTCATAGTCTCCTATAGTGCTCTTCCAGTAGCTTTTTATAAGCCTTTTCTCCTATTAAATATGATAAATGGAAATCCCTCTGAAATTCTTCCTTTAAGATTTATTCTTTAATAATTTTTTTTCCTTCCTCTACCTCCAGGAGGGATCCTCTGTACATTTGGCTGCAGAGTGGATACATTTTCTTTGGATATATAACACCTCTTTCAATGTATAACATGTACCCTTTAATCTGTGTTAGGTTTTTATTTCTGCAGGGTAGGTTCTACAAATGTAGCTGATTTTATTATGCTCGGCATTGGATTTTGTATGTTGTTCAGTGTATGATATATGTATTGAACACTGGGCTATGCTACTAATATACTGTGAAAGCCAAACTTAGCAGAAGGAAGTTAGCCTTACATTTTGCTTCACTCAAATGAACAAAAAATTAAAATACTGCATAATAAGCTAACCTGGTTCTTCAGTGTGTACAATATAGTTCTAAACTGAAAGGTATTAGAGAGATGATCTTAGTGACGGTTGAAGTGTTTCTAAATTTCTGAACTCTGTGCTTTAAGTGCTACAAGGAAGAGGAAATACTTTTAAAAGATTGGCTTAACCTTTTCTTCCAATGCAATAAAAATGATCAGTTCTGCTGAGATGTGTTTAGAAAATACAGTGTTGTTTGGAAAGGGAAGTATCTGGAGATCCTCAAACATAGTGTTGACATAAAGGGTTATTTAAATATGCTTTAGTGTTCTAATGCATTATCTTTCTCTTTTTTGGGGGGGGGAAAGAAGTTCTTTCTGGGGGGCTGTGTACCTGTTTGGTGATTTTCAAATACATAAAATTAGAATATTTAGAAATGTAAATGAATAAACTGTATCACCCCAAGCTGCTGAAAGACATGAAGAGAACACTTGTTAGGAATAATGAAGCACCTAAATCTCAACAACGTGATGCAGGAAAAGCAAATCTGGTGGCAAACGATACACTACCTCTGTCATCAGCAAATGTTGGAAGAATATGCACAGTTAGGAAGTCACAGATCACCACCTTCATTTACCAGCTCTCCAGCTCAGGATAGAATTCCTAGAGAAGTGTACATGGTACCCTGGACTTCCACAGCACTTTTTTCAGCAGATCTCCTAAGACTTTTTGAAGAATTATATGCAAGGTTAAATTTTGTTTCATTTTATTGGTAATGCAAAGCAATAATAGGGGAAATGGCCTTGTCCAAATTAAGGTAGTGGTCACTATCAGTCTCTCTTGGAAAGGGAAATTGGCAATTTCTCTCTAAAATGTCCTAGAGGGATTGGGGAGATGGCTCAGGGGAATAAGCGCTTCCCTGGCAAGTGCAAGGGTCAGAGTTCAATCCCTGGTTCCGCCAAAAAAAAAAAAAAAAAAAAAAGTCATGTAAGCAGGCCCTTTAGCCTTAAAATGTCCTAGAGAGAACAGTAAATTTTATTTAGTTGATAAAATATGAGTGTGTGCTTATATGCATTTCAATGTGTTCTATATCAAAGAAGTATAGATCATCCTTGCTGTCTAAAATGTGATGTCACAGTAAACAGTACCACTCAGTTGTTTAACCTGAAATCGAGACCATCCATTTCTTTGTGAATCTTTTGCGCTTGAAATAATGAAGAAATTGGTTGTTCATGCTTCAAACCTGGCTTACACTCAAAATTGAACAAAGTGAACCGGTCATACCATAAAAAAATAAAGTAGATGGCCTCATTTTGGCCAATCGTTAACTTTGAGATTTCAGGTGAAAATTAGAATGTTGGAAAACTTGTATCTGTCCCTATATGGTATCATTTTCGAAAACTGCTCTTCTTTACTAAACTAATATCTCTCAATGGATCAGTGACTAACCCTAAGAAGGATGAATGTTTTAGAAAAACATTTAAAGTATAAGACATATCAACATATATTGACACAAGAGAACATTAAAATTTATCAGTTTATACACATCTAAAAATCTTGAAGAGACTACCACTTGGGGTTTTGTGACTTTTCAGAAACTATCTAAAATAACCTGAACATATTCTTCTGTTTTACAACTATTTCTCTAGGGTTAGGCAAGATAATAAAACAAAACACACAGCAATACCTTATATACAGAAGCAGATTCAAGATTCCAATGCTCTCTTAGAGAATGGATGGAATATTTGCAAAACCATAAAAACAGGTATGTCTTTTCACTATTATTTGTTTTGAACAGTACATTTAATTCATATAAAAATATGCAAGTATATTCTTTATGCTAGCATTGAATGAATTGAATTTTGTTTAAAGTTAATTAGTTTTAGACTATATTTTAATTTCTAGTCTGATAAATGATACATTAACTGATATCTATATATCTATAATAATTTGTAAATAAAATTTATAAATTTTTAACTTTTTGTGATGTTCAATAATTGCAATACTAAAACGGGGTATTAAGACAAAAATATAAGAATCACTTGGCTTATTGTATACAATTAAAATATCTACAGGAAACTTTATACAACTGTTTAATACAAAAATGTGTAATGTAATATTAACTATAAAATCAATTCTCCACATCAGCGTAGGTGCACACTGCAAGAAGCAGAATATGTATAGAGATATGTACTTTATGCTTTAAAGCTCTTGTTAGGAATTCTTTCCTCAGTGGTGTGAAAATTCTGGTCATTAATGACCTGCACACAAAAATACTAGTGTAAAAGAAAAACAAACTTGCAGATGCCCAAAGTCACAAGCAAAGAAAGTACTCTTCAGACATGAAGAAAAGGAAGGACGTACAGCACGCTGGGCCCCCACTGAGGTATAAGATGTGTGCATTTGCAAAACCTCAGATCCAGCCATTCCAGGGGTGGTCTCAGAATCGAAGCCTCTACAGAAAGTGAAGGGTAAGGCCTAACATAACCCTTTCTCCCTTCTTGCAAATTACTGAACTCAATAAAATGATAAATTAGTAAAAGAACTCACGTCCCGGAAAAAGTTTATGGCATATAAACAAGATGACTTTGACCTATTTTTTCCCCCTTTAACCCTCCTCTAAGAATATGCACAAAAGTTGAGATACCTAACGTAGAAGCCTTGCACGGGTTCATTAATCATTAAGACTTGCTGCGCACAAGCCCGGGTCTCCATGACGAGCCTCACCACTGCATGCTGCAGATGTGTACTAATAGAACTTTAACCAAATGCTAACCCCAAGTGGCGCAGTACTTCCGAGCTTTAATGCTTTGCATTTCATCATCTCTGTGCTCTCCCTCCCGCCAAATGATACTTTCTAACACACCTACTATATTTTATATTTATCCATTTATCCAAATATATATAAACACACACATTTCTATAAATACTTAAATGCTGACAGTTAAAAGTATAAACTAATCAAAATCTTTACAAAAATATCAATCCATTATCACATTTTAGTTGTTTTGTGTCTCTCCTAATTTAGAAACACACCTATAAACATACATGTTTATATTGACACTTATCACATACTGACAATTAGCTTACTGTCAATTGATGACCACAAATGCTGTCACAGTTAAGGTATATGCCTGTGGATGCAATTAATGCTCACAGGCTACACATTTCGCAATTTTAAAAAGCATTGCTGAAAGTTCTCCAAATTGGTTATACCAATTTACATTCTTCCTAACATATATAATTATTCTCTACATTTGCAAAACTTCTCATTTTGTAATACAAAGTGTCTCAGCTTCAATGTTAAAATTTCAGATCTCAGCATTCATTTCACTTATTATTAATGAAGTTGAACACTTTAAATCTATCCTTAATTCATCCTCTTCCTAAAAATGGCTATTAAGGGCTTTTTTTAATCTGCCATGTCTGTTTCTTTATTCTGTATTGAGTTATAGAAAGTTGTTTTTATAATTGAGATCATAATACTTTGTGGCTTATGTTATTGCAAATATTGTATATCACTAATTTAAAACTAATATTTTTGACACTGTGATGTGCCTTAAAAGCAATAACTTATTGGAATTAAAATTTACTATGTTTTTATTCTTATTTATTATTCATACAGTACTGTACTGAATATAATTCACAATTAAAGGCATCTCAAAATCTGTAAGATAAGAAAGGGCTGGGGAGATGGCTCAGTAGGATAAGCCCTTGCTTGGTAAGTGCAAGGGCCTGAGTTCAACCCCCAGTTCTGCCAAAAAAAATAAAAAATAAGATATGTTATCTTTTCTTGGATTGAAGCTTGGTTTTTATTTTTCATTTTCATAATTGGCTTGATACATAGAAAATTTTAATATTAACATTGTTGAAGTTTGTAAAACTATTGATTAGCATTTTATGTCTATGAAATTTTTAAAATATTCAAACCATATGAAATTGATATCACCTTTTCTCTGTATGAGTATGTTAATATCACTTACTCAGCAGTGTGATGCCCAGGAAACTGACTCATGTATTGTATAGTTTTCAGACCATCAAAAGGATATTATTTTCAATTATCTCTTCTTTTTTGAGCTGCAGTATATTCTATAATATTCTTCATATGCCTTCCATGTTTGTCATTAGATATAACCAAAGCATGTTATTATTTCTATATACTAAATAGAATTTGTAACTGAATTTCTCCTTATAACTGGTATAGAAAATCTTATTGTCATGCTGGCAGTAAAGCTCAGTAACATAAATGCTTGGCAAGTGCAAGGTGCTGAGTTTGATGCCTGATCAGAAAGAAAGAAAGAAAGAAAGAAAGAAAGAAAGAAAGAAAGAAAGAAAGAGAGAGAGAGAGAGAGAGAGAGAGAGAGAGAGAGAGAGAGAGAGAAAGAAGGAAGGAAGGAAGGAAGGAAGGAAGGAAGGAGGAAGGAAGGAAGGAAGGAAGGAAGGAAGGAAGGAAGGAAGGAAGGAAGGAAGGAAGGAAGGAAGGAAGGAAGAAAAAAGAAGGAAAGAAAGAAAAGAAATTCCTATTTGCATTGCATATTTATTTCACATCTAGTCCCCTGCTATGTTTTATTTCAACTTTCATAATTTAATTCTATATTTTATGGATTTTTCCTTATGTGTATTCTTATTATTAAGTGTATCATGAGGCCTAAAGTTTACAGAATGCTGTTTAATAGATGTAGTAATGATAGAATTTTTTATCTTATTTTTGCTTAAAAATAAAGCTTTTAATGCTTCATAGTTTAAAAACATTTTAAGTGTATTTTTATAAATAACTTTCACTCGTTAATAAACTTCCTATTTTGCCAAAAATTTTCAAAAATCTTAAATGTGTTTTGAATTTTATGAAAGACATTTTCTTTGTCCAAATTCAATGATCATATGGTTTTTATCTTTAATTGGAATAAGTAGTTACATTTTAATGGCGAGCTACTCTAGTATTTCTGGAATAAATTTGAAATGAAATAATCCTACTTGAAGATTTAAATAATACATCATGAGATAATATCTGCTAGTGTTTTTTTTTTATTTGATTCCTAAGCAAGAACAGTTTATCAACTTATTTTCCCACATGGTAATGTCAGGATTTGGTTACAAATCTAAATTGTTTAAATTCACTCTGTTTCTGTTCTTTAAAACTTCATTTTCTATATAAAATGGACTTTTGTTATTAGGCAGGCCTGTTTTGGAAACTTTGTTAGAAATCGTCTGTAAGATCATCAAGGCCTCATATTTTCTTGGGATGATTTTAATGTATCTCTTTAGTTTCTTTAAGTGTTAAAAGATGATAGAAACCTTGTTGGATCTACAGTGTAAAGCTATAATGCCGCAACTGTAATTGATTTTGTTTGCTAGCACAGCTTGAGGGGTTTTTTTCTTTAATTTTATTGAGAAACAAATAGCAGTGAGACAGCTTCAAAACTGATTAACAGGACAATTTCAATAATTAATACCTTATACAATGTTATCTTCTTAGTGGTTATCCATAATACAAGAAGCAGACAGGATGTACTGTCCAAACACTATTAGTACAAATATTTCTATTCATTGAATTGACTGAGAGTCGCTGTATATCTATCCTGACATTCTGTATATACAAATACAAAATGGTCCTTCCTTTGTATCCCTTTTTTGTTTAGTCTTGTCAGAGATGTATATTTCATTGTCATCTAAATACTATAGGTGCATGAATTCAGCAAAACAACCCAACACAGTCCAGCAGTTCACAATAATAGTGGATTATCTGCAGAAATTGTTGACTTGAGCCTTTCACATCTCAGCACATTAATATGGTTTTACTTTATATACCTCATTTTTATACTTGTCTGCTGGATGGTTAAGATCAAGATAAAGGAAGACCTATATAACAAGAAATGTAACTTATGTATCAGTCAAGTACTCTCAGTACAGGCTCACCTATGTCCTTCACTTATCTTAAAAGGCTAGGGCCAAGATTTTGGCTGAACTTTGGCTGAACTTTTCTCTAATTTTTGATCTGCAAACTTAGGTTGTTAACCCTCCAGAAGAGAAGCATATTATTACCTTGTAACATATGCATTTCAATTTACCCTAACTATCTGTCTAAGTATCAATCATCTTAGGCATAACGTGGAACAGGTATTTTCCATCAAGTATTGATATATCATACTGTAAGTCCCTACAGAAAATGAAGAAAAAATATTTTTAAAAATAGAAATAAACACTTACATATCTTGACACAGAAATTTAGAAATCTAACCATATACAGCATTGTAGCATTGTAGAGTTTGTTATATATATTTTCAAGTACTGGAGATTGAACCCAGGGCCTTCACACTAAGCTATAACCCTTTTATTTTTATTTTGAGAAAGGGTCACATGAAGTTGTGAACTGGCCAAGGCTGGGCTTTGACTTGAACCCTTTCTACATCAGTCTCCCATAGTGCTCTGAGAGTATAGTCATATGTGAGTGTGCTTATTAAAGCATATGTACTAATTATACTAACTTATACCCTGTGATTATCAATATATCTGTGCACTAATTAAAGTAATTTGTTTTAAAAATCTGATCTCAAGCTCATCACACTCTTAATCTTCAACAGTGTCAGAATATTTGACCACACAGTTTAAATATTTGCGAATATTCCTTTATCTTATCCTTATTATATAATTACTTCATTGATTAATGGAGGGTGATTTTTTGGTAAGGTATATGGACTTTCCATAGCTGTGATAAAAATTGCCACAGCTCCACTGAATTACAGCATCTAACTTCATTCATTTCGGTTCCCTGGAGCTTGCTGTAGAGCTCTGCCACACAACTCAGGTGCATGCTGAGCTACCAGGCCGTGGTCTGGTGGCCCTGGGGAAATCCCATTTTCTTCCTTCCATGTTCTAGAGAATCCTCATCTATCTTCACCTTTGGGCCCTCCTTATTTTTTCAAAATTATCTTTGGAGAGTAGGGTTCTTGTTCTTTCACCTTTCTCTGTGTTTTCCTTTAACTATCAGTTCTCTAAGTCTCAAAACTCTTGTTTCTCTCTCCTCTACATATAAAGATCCAGTGATAACAGTGAGCATAGCAGACAAATCTAGACTATTTTCACTAAAGTTGGATGATTCACAGCCTCAATCATTAGTTCAGTAGGTACTTAATAAAGCCACAGGTTCTGAGGATTGGAACCAAGGATAGCTTAAGATTTTATCCTTCCTTCCAAGGAAAATAATAGAGCTTCACTAGCAATATGACTTATTAGAGAGTTTATGCATATATTATATTTTATTTTTTGCAATTTGGCACAATGCCACAGTTCATTGACTCAAGACTTAAGAACTTTGAAGGGAGTGATGACACAATTGTAACAAGCCATTGGCTGTCAGACCTGCTATCTGACACAGGGTGGCCCAAGACCAGTTCCACAACTGTGGATTCCACATCGTGGCTCTGCCACCAACAACTTGGATCTGGCTCAGCATTGTTTCCCCTTTGCAAGACAGCAGGAATGGCCAGCCAACAAAAGACCTGATCCTACACAAGGAAAAAGTCTGGAATAGGGCATTCAACATTGCAGACTAGAGAAGTCACACCCTAGAAGCCCACAAAAGATCCATTGAGAAGGAATGATCTGTACAACTCAATGTGGCTGATCAGAAGAAGAGCCATGTTGGAAAGTCTCAAAGATATCAACAAGAAACACAGAGAAGAGGAGAGCTTATCATAAAAGGAAAGAGGTATAAGAGATAGATTAACCAAAAACAATGTGATGCCCATGTCTGAATTTTGTTAAGAAAATTCAAGCCCAAAGAATGCTATTCAGAAACTCCATTCCAAAAGAAAGAGAGAACTGTATGGGGAGAGAGAGAATCAAGAACAACTGGAACCCACAAGAAAAATGTAGGCTAGGGCCTTCATAGGTGTTCCTAAACAGCTGATTAGTTGGTCCAATCCAGCGTCTGCTACCACAATGACAGAAGAAGAGCCAGAAAGGACACAATGTAGGGAAGGGCTCAGTGTTCAAGCCTGAGTCCCAGAGCAACAGCCAGGCTCAGAGCCATGCTGTGCACTGTGGAATTTCCAGAGTGGATGAGTGAAGGGCAGCTGTGAGAGACACTTGTTGGTTTGAGAGCAAGCTAGAGGGCTTGCAAAGGGACTGGGACTGGTAAACACAGACCCAGTTTATGTGATCACAGGCCAGGTTCACCCTGAGTTACACAGAACTGGAAATCCCCATTGGGCCCTTGGCCCCCCTGTATGCAGAAGTTTGCATCCAGCACCACTATGGGGACTGACAGCCTCCTTAGACTTCCAGTACGAGCAGAGTCACTTCTTTGCTTGAGCTCTGCTCATTATTCCTAGGCAGTGGAAAAGAGCTATATCTCTAAAATGATAAAAAAATATATGTAATTTTACTTATTTATTTACTGCAATTTTCCTTTCTGTTCATCCCTCCCTCCACACACACTTTTATTCCATCACTTGCCATTTGTTCTCTTAAGAGCATGCATGAGTGTGCATGTGTCTTTCTCTTCCTCCTGCCCCTTTCTTGCAGTGTGGCTTACAGAGGGAAAGAGAATTCTCCCTTGTCCCTTTTCATTCCAATTTATGAATATCTTCTTACTTTATTTCTTTCCTGTTTTTTCATTCTTATATTTCACTTTTTCTTCTTTCTCTCTTTATCTTTTTGATTCTTTATCTAATATTTATCTTAGCCATACAATCTTTTCTCACCACTGATTTTATATCCAGTTTTCCCTGTTATTCTACCTAAATATATAATATACCTCTCCTGACAATAGGATGCTTTGTGTTCCCCCTATTTTCTCCTTCTCACACTACACAGCAAAAGACTTAAGGAAAACATGATTTATTTTTTTGACCTACTGCCAGGATTACCGGCAATAAGCCTCTGGACTTTAGATAACTGACTCTAGAAAATTACTGTTAAGTGTCTTTTTCCATAAAAGGAGACACAGCTACTGGATTTAGTTCATATTAGCAGTGAATCAGTATTTAAGATTTTATGATGCTTAAACTACAACTATGGATTTTTTTCTTCCGTAGGGTACAGGGAGATCCAAAAGTGGGTTTCATGGTAAATTCTCACTTTGCCCAGATAAAATCCAATGTAATTTACTAGTAGCTCATTACTGCTGTAGCTGATTTGATTGTATAGGAATACTCCTGACTTTGGGGACATTTTTTTGAAGTAAATCAGTCTGCTGACTCCACCATCACACTCAGAGAGAGAAATATCAAGAGTCCCTAAGTTGGGCGTTGGCCTGGATTGAATGCTGAAAGAAACTGGTAGAAAGAAATATCCTGATGGAAAGAATCCTAAGTGTGAGTTAGCTTTAAAATTCAGAGAAGTTGTTGGGGTGTGAGCACTCAGATTGTCTAGCTAATAACCTACGTGTGAGTCACACAGGCACTGTCTCATTGGAATATTAATCTTTATTCCCATTGGATATCTTATGTCTGTTACTTTATGTAGCAGTATGGGGTGATGTTATGTTCTTTTATGCTTTAGTATGTTTATTAGATTTTTAATTTTATGTACTTGTTCTTCTATTAGTTCTAACTTAATAGGTATCTGGCTTCCTACCATAGTCTCAGCTCCTTATCTGCCTCCTTCATATCAAGTCCTCAGAGAAATATTACTCGCATTTCTTTATTTTTTTTACTAAATGCATAAATTCCTTCTTCAAAAACTTTCATTTCTCATACTTAGGTCCCCTAGAGCTAAGCCTTTCTGCCTAGTATTAAGCCTTTATCCTCCCCATCCTAAGCCTTTGGCTCTCCTGTACCTTACCTAGCCCATTGTGTGGAACTCAAAACAACCAAAAAGAAAATAAGAGAATGAGAAAGGATTATCCAGCAACTGTTAGATAATAAGAAAACAATGTAAAGCTAATTGGGATTGCAGAAAAATTAGAATTGGGCATAGATGGATTTTCTAACACAGAAATTATGAAAGAAAATTTCCCAGATTAAAAGAAGAGATTAAAATGCAGATAAGTGATGCTTATAGAACACCAGTTATGATGACAAAGGAGCTAAGGCAAATTATTATTATCAAGAAAACCAGAAAAAAGACAGAATTTTAACAGCAAATAGAAAAAAATCACCACCACCACCACCACCACAAAAAGAAAAGGTATAAAGGTAAACCAATTAGAATTCCAGCAGACATCTTTATACAAATCCAAAAGGGTAAGAGACTCTTGGAATGAAGTATTGCAAGCCCTAAGAAAAAATAGCTTCTAAACTGCATTAACTTTTGAAAGACATATTTCAAAATAGTACTAAACAAACTCTTGAGAATGTACTTAGGAATATTTTATACAGAAATCATGAGATGGACTTACTAAAAACACACAGGAAACTAATGAGACCAATAGAAAAACAGCACCAAAAAAAAATCAGGAAAAAAAACCAAAAGATTCATCAGTAGATTAAAAAAAAGCAATGATAGTAAATAACCAACACAACAAGGTAGGGTCTTTCAATGCTAACAGGCTCAACTCTTCACTAAAAGACTCAGATTGACAGACAGCTTCAAAAACAGAGTCCAACAATCTGTTCCATTCAAAAATATATTCCTAGATTAAAAATTAAAAGGTGAAAAATAACATCTATGTTCCAAGAACCCCAAAACAACCTGGAGGTACCAATTCCAATATCAGACAAGGTAAACCTCAAAGTAGAACTGATTAGAAGAAGCAAAGAAGATCATTACATCCTATTTATGGGAACAATCCAACTTTGATAAACATATGCACCAAATATTGGAGCATCTATCTTCATAAAACAAAACTACTGAAATTTTAAAAATCAAATAAAACTAGCATGATCATAGTAGGAGACTTTAATACCTCACTTTCACAGAGAGATAAAGCGATTAAAAAATAAAAAACAATAAATATCAGAGCTGAAACATAGCCTTGAATATATGGGTTTAATTCTTTTCAAGAGTATGTGATACTTTTTCCAAAATAGATCACATATTCATCCAAAAAGAAAATAGCTTAAGTAAATATAAAAGAGATGAAAATTACCCCATGCATACTATCTGACCACTGTGCAACAAATACAGAAATCAGTAACAGAAAAAAAAAAAAAAAAATCAGGGAAAAGGCAAAAGCTCTGGTAAAATTAACAACATGCTCCTAAGCAACCAAAAGGTCACAAAATAAATCAAAGAAAATATTAAAAGCAATTCTGGAATGTAGTGGCTATTACAGTGTAACTCAATGAAACCTCTGCTTGGATACTATGCAAGCAGTTCTAAGTGGAAAAAATTTATCATATGTGCACGTTAGAAAAACAGCAAATAGAAATAAATACCTTTGGGAAAAATCTTAATTTCTCAAACCCTTCAAACTAAAATTAAGAAGTAAAATCATAAAGATGAGATCAGAAATTAA
This sequence comes from Ctenomys sociabilis, assembly GCA_004027165.1. Taxonomy (NCBI): domain Eukaryota; kingdom Metazoa; phylum Chordata; class Mammalia; order Rodentia; family Ctenomyidae; genus Ctenomys; species Ctenomys sociabilis. The sequence continues at coordinate 783 of PVKA01002699.1, read as the reverse complement.
TGAAATTAAGACTTAATTGAAAATGTGGCTCTTCAAAAGAATAAATAAAATAGATAAGCCCTTAGTCAAACTCACCTAGAGGGAAAACAAAAATACTATAACAGAGAGTCCCAGAATCCAGAAGCCATTAACTATTGAAAAACATCATTTTCCAACAAAATAGCAACATTTGAAGAAATTAGCCTTAGAAAACATATAGATGCTTAACAACTAAATAACTTGTAATTTAGTTGACATAGTAATAAACATTCTATTAACTAAAAAAGCAAGGATGGAGTGATCCCAAACTTTCTGTGAAAGCCAGTACGATACCAATCCTAAAACCAATGAATATTCAACTAAAAAAGAGATCTACAGGCAATTTCCTTAATGAGCACGAGTGCAAAAATGTACAAGAAGGTGTTATCAAATAGAGCACAGCACATTTTCAAAAAAATACATATTGTCATCTTTAAGTATCCAAAAATGAAAGACTCATTCAATATACATAAGTCAATAAATATAATACAATCATGTATTACAGGAACAAGGTCAAAAACCTAATAATCATATCAATACATGCATAAGAGCTTTTTAATAAAATCCATATGAAAAAATGCTCCACATCACTAGCCATTCGTGAAATGCAAATAAAAACAACACTGAGATATCATCTCACTCCAGAAAGAATGGCTATCATAAGGAAATCAACCAACAACAAATGTTGGAGAGGTTGTGGGGAAAAGGGAACACTTCTCCACTGCTGGTGGGAATGTAGACTAGTACAACCATTGTGGAGGTCAG